>JBCHJU010043080.1:0-11581 GCA_039654505.1 Plocamopherus imperialis | reverse complement strand
CCCCCCCCCCCCCCCCCCCCCCCCCCCCCCCCCCCCCCCCCCTCCCCCCCCCCCCCCCCCCCCCCCCCCCCCCCCACCAGCTTATAGTCTTGAATTATCTTGATGCAAGTAAGGTTTTAGAATAGCGTCAGAGGATAGCCATGTTTAAAAAAAATTATTGCATCATACAGTTTAGTAGTTTGAAAGTATTGTAACATTTCTTAAAGCTTTATGTTCTCTTCATTCATTACAAAAGAAATGATGTGTATCTCATCACTAAAGTCATCGAATATATTGTATTTTTGGCACCTTTGCAGGCGAGAATTTCCGAGAGAATATCAGTAGATCCTGAAAATGAGAGGCAGTTTCCCATTGTTCAGGAAATGAGTCAGCGGCTGCAAAACTGGGATTGGTTAATAGGCAAAACACCAAAGTTCTCTATTCAGAGGAAGTTTTCCATGCCATGGCAGACAAATCTTCCTTTATCAATAGAAATCTCTATCAATATAGACAAAGGATGTGTATCATCTCTGTCATTTGATTTTAGTCTAAATGAATCATACATTGTAGAGTTATGTTGGCAGTTAACTAATATTTTTGATAATCATTTTTTAAATATGCAAATAACCCCTGAGAATGTTGAAGTGCTTTTAGAAAAGTATACTCATTTTAATGAAAGTCTTTGCAAGGGAAGTCATGAGCAAAAGATAGCATTGTGGGTAAAGCAATGTTTAGTTACATGTTTTAAGTTTTTTTGACTTCTATTTTACTATTTTGCCATGGCCTTAGAATGTATGACTTTTCAAATAAAGTTTATGTCCCATCATATACTTGAATTGATGTATTTCATTCAGTTTAAGGTGTTGCCTGTTTTTCTATGATAATCATTGATGCTTGTCTCAGTTGGGTTTTGTTGGCATGTACATGTATTTACTTAGCATCATGATGATATCTAGCATATATACATGGAAAACTTTTTTTTTTATGAAAGAGATTCAGATTCCAATTTTAATGTGCTTAAGGTTTTCAGGGTTTTCTTTCATCCCTTCTACCCACTACGTAAAGTCATCAGATCATCAGTGTCGAAGCATTTTCACTTTCTTCACATCAAAGTAAACTTTATTGAAAGTCATTCATCTTATTCATATCAAAATATAATTGGTCAATAGAAATGCGCACAAAGCCCTAAAAAAATTGCTATTTAGTGACCGTGAATAAACTTTAAAATAGTATGAAAAAGGGAAAATCCAGAACCAAAATGTGTAGCTATACATCTATAGAGCAGCACCAACGAGATCCTTTCCAAAATTCCAATCTAAGCATGCTAAATATATTTCAATCCATTTGTTTTATATGAAACTTGTATATGAAAACCACTGATCATTCGTTTTAATAAATTTTAAACATTTCTACCTATTTTGTTTCTTTGTAGCACTCAATTGACGCATAATGGAAAAAAAACCAACACAAAAAAAACTAACATTTCAAACCCACCAAATGACACATGTGTTTTTTTCCTTCAGCAAGAAAATCTACCCCTGTTGCTTCACTCAACTCAGATATAGGGTATGGCTTAAGCTTTAAAATATTCTGAAATAGACTTGCATCCTATTCAGAAAGTGGTTGATTTAATCCACTACTGTCCACTTCAAGCTACAGGAACAATGATAAGCACTGGCCCTACAAACCAATAAGCTCAAAAGGCCAACCAAATTAGATTCTGTTAAACCACCCAAAACCATGATTTTCACAAGAAAACAATTTTTTTTTCATGTGCATATTATGAGACACTGCTTACCAATGATCAATGCATGCTCCAATATCATGAACTTTGTAATAAACACGCTTACACGACAGACAGTACATATTATATTTGATTATGTCTTCCTTGAACTGGAATGTCATTTAAAAATGTTCTTCTTCACCTCCGTGACTAACTTACATGTATCCTGGTCTAGGAAACACATAAATAAGATAATATTAGTACATGTAATTAGACTGATGGAACTTGTTGCACCTCTCAAACCAAACAAGGTCAGGAACCCAGATTTTGTTTGGCCTTTGATATATGGTAGTGTGTTGAGTAAATGAATGCTCTGTTTGTGTGTTTTAAAGTCTGATATAATGACATAGCCACACCTGATGGAAAAGATGTGTTTATTAGTTGTTCCTTTGATTTAGCAAAATGTCTTGGGTTTGTATCAATGGATGATTGATTGCTTTGTCTGAACATACAAGTGTACAAATGTATATCCCTGAGACTGTTACTCAAGTCCATTATTTTACCTTGGTAGAGGATTTTCATTTTTCACAGTGATGAATGAAGGCTGATGGTCAAAGTAAGCCTCGTATCAAGTGAATGAACCATTTGTATACATTTGCTATCCTCATGGAGATCCACTTTAGAACATGAGCCAGAGGAGAAAGTTCTTAGGAAAAGACGATTGTTTTAATTAAAGCTCAAGTGCAGTAGAAATTCCAAACGGAATCAGAATATCAAGGCCCACATCTCTCAGCAATTTGGAGTTCTGAAGTAAGTGTACTCATGCTGATCTTGAAAGTAAAGGTACTGGTATTCAATCAGTACACTTGCTTTCATGCTTTTTTGTGAAAGTCTAGCATATTATATCTATCTATCTATCTATCTATCTATCTATCTATCTATATATATATATTTATATATATATGTATGTACAGTACTCACCGCTTATAGGAACGCCGCTTATAAGAACACATCGGTTATAAGAACGATTTTCCACCTTGCAGAATACTTTCTTATTTATTTCCATTAGTTATAAGAACGCAATATCGGATATAAGATCACCAGGTGACGGCTGTTTGTAGAATTTTGCCCCCAAGTAACAGTTGAAAATTCCCTATGATGGCACCTGAACACAGGCCTGTGTACAGTGTTTAGACACTATAACACTAGGCAATAATGTAGCACTGGTCTGTCACCCTGACCCCACCTCCCAACCTCCTTAGTGAAAGCTAGTTATGACATCACACGAGACGATAGGCGGCGACTTATCAATCGACATCTATGTCTAGATCCCATGTGTTCTCTGATGAGGACAAAGACAGAGCCAGGTAAGCAGGTAAAGGAACAAGTAATAAACGAGCGACGAGGTTTAGGGATGGGTCAGATGGACGACTACTGGTCAGACAAATGCCTATTCTTTGGTCAGTCCCGCGATACGCTTACATGATGTGAATTCATGTGAATTACTTCATGGGGTGGGAATGTCTGCACAATCGAATCAGTACTGATGCCTACAGCCTTTCGGGCAATAATGATAATGTAGCCCCTCCTTCATAGCGCTTACCACACCTTATTTCCGTTCCCAAAGTGAGCATCGGTTATAAGAACACATCAGATATAAGAACACATGAGCTCCTGATTTTGGGTGTTCTTATAAGCGGTGAGCACTGTACGTCAATTCAGCCGTCCGAATAGTTCAACGAATTCTCCCCTTATATAACCTACTTAAAACGAGATAAGACTGTCCGAAGATGCTGACAGGTCTGTCGAATACGGCATTTCGGCCGTCCAAACAGCTCACCTATTTGCGACCTCTGAAAAGCTACTTAAAAATGATCTAAGGCTGTCCGAATAACCACCCAGACCTGTCGAAATGATCCCATGTTAAGTGTCCGATTCCATCAATTGTCTATCCCTTCATAAAACCTGATAAAGTTCTGGTGTCCGAATTGAGGTATTGGGCATCCGAATTAGGGCACTCCAAGATTCGACCGTCCGCATTTAGGCACAAATATACCCTTCACAAAATTTGCATTTTTGAACATATAAGCATTACTACTAGCGCCCCCAAACGGCTATTTGTTTATTCGGCATACATGATCATTTTACGACATTTATTTTATGAATGAATCCATTCTTTAATATTTGAGGAGCAAAAATTCGACTTCCGGTGATACGCCTTTGCTGTCCGAATAAGGGTACGACGGCTCTAGATCATCTAGAGAGATGATGTTGCAACAACCTCAGATGTATGGTATGGTAGCTTACTGTCAGGTTCTGATCATATTCTTTTCCTAAAGAGATGGAATGAATTCAAGAGTTCTTGTTTTCTATTCTTGTCACTTTTTTTGTTAAATTTTTTATTATGATTGTCTTTAGGCTAATTGTGACTGGTGGGCTTAAGTGAGGAAATTATTTGTTCCTTGGATTTTGATGCAAGTTGAAGGCAAAATGCTAGCGCCTGCTCTAAAATTTATTTTTTATACACATTTAATTAGAACATGAAAGTAGCTAGCTTGGAAATAGCGAGTAAAATCATAATCCCTGTTTTTTGCCCTTATTTGTGTCAATAAAATCAGCATAAAATTTGCATGAAAGTAGCAAGTATGAAAAAGAGGCCAACTCTGAAATAGCCAGTTTTTCCTCCCCCATGTTATGACAACTATACTAACAGTCCAAGAAATTTAGAGAGTCGGTTGATTGATGAAATAAGCCGCCTAGCACTTTCCTTCACTTAAAATGGAATAAACCCATCCTAGCTATACCTGGACAAGTCGTAAGTGTCATGGTGGTGTCACGCTTAACCGTGCTGTGTATTATAGATTACCAATAAGTGATCAGAATTTTCTGGGATGAATTTAACGTCATCTCAGCATCACACATGCACAAATTAAACATGAACACAAAAAGTGCATACATACGCCCATACACACAGGTCTAGTCGCTAAACTTTTTCTCTCTTAATAATATTAAGCTACTGATTAGCATTTCATGACTATTTTAGGCTGTTCGGGAATAGCGACTACTCGGAAATAGCGACTAATTAGGGTTGGACCCATCACTCGTTATTTCTGAGTTCTACTTTAGAAGGTATCACTTGACAAATTAGGAAGCTGAATTAGTGGGTTTGAGGTTCAAATGGAGGGTTGCAACACTTTATTAATAGTTGCCATTTTTATGCTTTCATATCGACAGATCCCATAAAACATTTGGTTTATGCTCAGAATGTTATAAGAAAGGTAACATTTCTGCGTTTTCCCTCCAAGTGTTGATTACATTTCAGTTTTGTTTTGGGTTTTTTCATTGTTGGTATTGAACAGTTCACATTTTCTCTTTTCTTTTTATACATATAATATGCATGTGTTTGAATAGAAATTTATTGTGTATTTTATATGTTTCTGCTGTTATTTAAAAAAAATCTTCTTCAGTTTTTATATTAACATTATTATATTTGTTTGTTAACTCATAAAACGTGAGGGTGCACATAATTTACATAAAAATTAGCTACCACAGAATGTGTAAAGTACATGACATTTGAAATCTCCATCTGGGTTGGGGGTCATTTCACGGTAGATAAAAGCCAGGCAAATGAATAACAATTATTAGTGAGACCTTTGGAAGAGCCCTCCGTAGTGATGAAAAAAGGGGCTTGTTTCAGTTCACTGTCTTGGGAGACAAAGTCAAATCAATATATAATGATCTATGATATATGGAGCATTACTAAATTATTGTGATGTGCATAAATCCTCAATTTTCTCTTTGATCTAAGCCATACATTCTTTTGCCCTACATGTGTGATGAACATTCCCACATATTTTTGGTTAATAAATGTATGTTAGCAATATTCAATCCAAATAACCTGCACTCAAACTTAAACAGACATCAGTTGATTGGCTTGTGTCAAACACTTCAGCAGGTAAAGTGACGGTGAGTTACTGTTTTGGCTTTTCTTTCAACTGAATTCTTGTAGTCATTAATTTTATTGTTACAAACATAATATTGTCCATTTTGTTCTACAAACGAGTATTATCTCTACAAAACTTTAAGATTTTCACTTCTTCACACAGTTATTTTTTTATTGATCGTCACTCATAGCATTTTTATCAAATATAAAATTGCTTAATATAAATACAACAAAATTAAATTTTATTCTTGATAGAAGTGTATGAGTGGCTTTCAATAATAAAGTTTCCTTTCTTGTGCAGAAGTGGAAATCTGAAAATGTTTAATTATATGATTAAAGAACGACACCGACAATATATGCCTGAATCAGTCGCTGATGCAGATTTGTTCCAATGCAAGATTAATTTGATCATTTTAACTCCTTGCATTCTTTTTTTTTTTTTTTTCTCTTCAGTGAGCAGGAGTAATCCATTATTCAGAGATATTTCATCATCATCAGTAACACTGTCAAGTAAGTAAAGTTGGGAGAAGATTTCAGTTAGGTTAAAGACTTAAATTGTAACTGTCCTATGGGTAGATGTCCCCATCATATCATCTGTCAATATAAGTATGAGGGGCAGTGGCCCAATGGTTAAGTTGTTGGACTCCAGACTGAAAGGTATCGGGTTTTGATTCCCGCCTCAGACCATCTTGTGTTTTTTCCTTGAGCAAGAAAATTTTCTCCAGTTGCTTCACTCCACCCTTGTGAAAATGGGTACTGGCCGTATGGTAGCTTTGTATGTCTGAAAAATTGTCCTAACACGGTGATATAACATTCAATGCTTTATGTGTTTGCTACCGGCTGGGGGAGTAATTGTGAAGTACTTACAGCATGACTGCACTGTGGATGAGCACTCTCTCAGTGCATTTTGCAAACAGGTGGCCAGTGTTTTCCTCTGGCCTTAAAAAAATCAAAGGGTTGGAAAATGGGCAAATATTTAATATATTTGAGTATCATAGATTGACTCTTTATCCATGTATATATCAACATTTTGACCTTTTAATGGTTTACTCACGAAGGGTCAAAATTATGGGGGAGGAGATCCTTTAAGTTGGGAAAAAATTAACTCATCATATTTCGTTTGAAGTCGTCAGGATTTGGTGTTTTCTCTGATTTATACCGCTATAAAATATGTCTTGGTATTACAGTGGGTTTACTAAGGTTTGGTTGCAGAAAAGATGTTATATATCCTAAACTGGCCATGAAATTTATTTTAAATTTTCATGATACATTCAGGGTGTTCATAACATTAATCATATTAATACATAATTGTTTTCAAATTTGTAAGTTGACCAGTGTAAAAGTTTTTCTCTTTACACTATATAAAGTTTACACTATATAAATAAAGATAGCAGTGCTTAATAAAATACAGGGATGTGAAACAAGTCTCACTCTATATTATTGTGTTCTACTACAACCATTGTCCATCCGTTGAACGGTTGTCCTGACCCCATGCCCCATGGTGTGTCTTAATATTATGATGCATTTTTTCCCCTAGAAGAAAAAGGTAAGAACATCTTAAGAGAGTTAGTCCTAAATGAAAATATGACAAGCCAGTGTTTTGATAAACTTTGTCTACTTACATAATAAAATAGAACTCTTCAATATATCACTTCGGTAACGTCACTCTCGTGATCAATATCTGTGTATTTTTTTTTGTCGACGAAAAAGTTCAGGCAAGTTTTATATCAGCCACTGACAGGCCTGAGAATAATTTATTTACATTTTGACTCAAAGCAGGACCCATGGTCTATAAAAGTGTGAGCAGGAATCATTTCCTCCTAATGACACTCTTAAACCATTCTGCTTCCTGCACTCCTACCCTCCTTTTGTCCCCTCAACGATGGCCTGTAGTTGAAAAAATTGGTTGTGAGTGCAGTTTAACAACGCTAAGTCTCAGTCTGCCGCCAATGTGAAGAAAAATGAAATATGAGCAGTAAAATTTTGCAGTAAAACTTAAATTTGTTCAGAAAAAGCTGAGACATATTTTATATATACCATAAAGAGAAAAAAGTTTGAACTATGCACCTTTCAAAGTTCAAAATGGTGTGCCTTAATGTTTTTATTTTTAAGTAATCTCAGTCCACCATTAACTTTTTATTGAAATTCAGCAAATTCAAAGATTTCTTTTCTGCAACCAAACATTATGAAACATACTATAGTTTAGTCATTCTGGCAACATGTCACATCAATGTATAAAAGCCAAGTGAATAGATATTTTGATGGATATCAGACAGAGGAACATAAAAATTCACTATGTTCTTGCTTGTTCAAAAACATTTTTTGGAGTCATACTGACAATTTTTTCTGGAATTGCCCTGAAACCAGGGATAAGTGAGATTGTTTTGTTTTGCATATATATATATATACAATTTCACAAATACAATAATATATTTGGTTTAGAACTTTGTATGTTTGAAAGTTTTTGGCAATTTCTTACTTTTTCTTTTCTCAGATACAAAGAATCCAAGAACAAGAAACGTGAACAAAAGTCCCAACTCTTTATCAGAAGGAGGGAAGATGGATTCTAAACACTTCCCATCACGATCTACTACTGACAATTTACCCAGCTCTTTGAGTACTCCAGGGGAGCGAGCTGGTTTGACGCCTGGGCCTGCTGCTCCAGTGGATGCCCAGTCTGTGGCAACTACAACCAGCAGTACAAATACAATTTCCTCTCATCTTCCTTCTGGTTGCAACACCTCTAGCCCAGCTGATATTACATCACACTCATCAGCAACTGGTGCTGTTGATTCGGGTGCAGAGGCTTCCAGACTTCCACCAACACCCAGTGATTCGGAAACATCAAGTTCCAACTGCAGTGACTCTAGTGTCTGCACATCCAATTCTTGCTCTAGTTTGGCTAGCTCCATATCTGCTGCTATTTCATCATCTTCAATAGGACACACAACGGATGAGTGCTTTGCTACAGACTTTCAAGCAAAAAGCCTATCAAGTGCTGTTACCTCAAGTCTCTCACAAACTGTTACTGATTCCTCCACTCCAGTTGTGAATGTTACTGGGCAGAATGTTATTACAGATTCTTCTAAGGATGTTAATAATGCCACATCTTCAGTTATAAACAATAACAAAACTACAGATAATGCAGAAGAACAATTAGGAGTTCCAAAATTACCCAACACATGTAGTACTAATGCAAAATGTCTATCTTCTAGCAATCAGACATTGGATCATCCAAGTTTACTCAAAGATAAGACTACTGCTGTCAATGATGTATCCTCACAATCATCTTCTTCTAAGGGCATCAAAAGGTAAGAGATGTTGTTCTTATTTTCATAATGAAAATAAAATCTTTGTTTAGGAACTGAAGTGGCTCATTTAATTATCTTCTTTTTTTCTTTTTTATTTGAGGTGTTACCTTTCAAGATTGGGATGCATCTTTAGTATGATCTGCTGGTAAATTGTTGTAATGAAATCATCAAGAAGAATTCCGTTCCATTTTGACTACCTTATTTCACACTGCTCATCTTTCATAAAAAACTATTATTTCATTATTTTTTTTTCCCATTTATTCTCCTCTTTTGCATAGATTCTGGTGGTCTTTTTCTCATTTATTAAATATGTGCTAAATAGAAGAAGAAAAAAAATTGAGGTAGTAGAGCTTGAGGTTTAGGATAGGGTAAATATGCCAAATATAACTCTTGAACCATTTGTCATATTGTCTAAAATCTGTATTCAAGAAATTGAAGATGTTAACATATTTAGCATCAGTGTTGAAAGTTTTAACAGAGTATTGATTAATGCACTGCTCTGTTCTACTTCCCAGTTTTAAGCGGTCAAAGGAAAAAATTAGTGCTGCAATAAGATTTTAAATGCAATAAAAGCAAAAAGTAATCTATCCAGAATAGATAGGCATGTATGGAGATGTTTTGAGTTTCTATTAATAATCTCTTTTGTAATGAGTCTGAACAAGGACAATTGACTGTGAATTCCCTTTAAAAAATCATGTTGAGTGTATTAAAGCTTTGACTCTGGAGAATGTGAGACTCAAAGTTTTTTGAGCTTTCCTTTCGAGTTGGAATTTCTGAATCAGCCAATTGCAGAATCATCAACCAGTTAGGCAGTAGATGGAGCCTAATACTGACAAATACATTGAAAAAACTGAAGGAGACTTGGGGAAAAGAGACCTGGGTGACTTATTAGGGACATCATTTTTCGTCATAGCGTTGCTACCCCCCATTCCGCAAAGGTCACAAAAAAAAAACAACTAAGCTCTAGACGGATGGATGGGAATTTAACCACATGCTCCTCATAGCTTTGTCAGATTTTCACATGTTTAGATCTTTTTAAAAGCAACAGTGGCTGGGAAAAGTGGTGAATTGATTTCTGATGTGGAGGACTGTGGTTTAAAAGTCATAAAATCAGCTTTTTTGTTGAGGTGGGGAAAATGTGTTATTAAGAATGAACATTGCAGAGAAATAGACAAATGGTGCAAAATCATCTCATCAGCCTATCTCAGTTTAATATTTATGTCTTTTCAATGTTATCAAGGTCATTTAAATGGGTTTGTCTTTTTTTTTTTTATATATGACATACACAACAACTTGAGGCTATGGCTCATGATTGACACATGATGTAATGTGTTTTTCATTTCTATAAGCAAACACATTCGTCGAAATCTAATTCATCATATAATGATTTTCTGATCCAAGTTATATTGTCACAAATCATTAATTATATATATATGTATTGGATGAATTATTAGTTGCATAGTGTGTTAGAGTATGGATTTATTATTAGTTTTACTTAAGTTCCGTCTTTAGATTGGATTGGATTGGTTTAATTAAAAAATGAAAGAAGTTGGGAATATAGTATTTAAAGTGGACAAATTACTTTGAAATCCAAGTTTAAGCCTGTCCAAAAAAAAAAAATAGAGAACACTAAATGCAATTACTTTGACCTTCTTCAACAGAACACATGACGAAATGGAGGCTAGTAATGATGTCGCATTGTCAGAACCATCACCCCAGAAAAATAAAAAACGCTGTTTTGTATGTAGTTGTAAGCTGGAACTTGCACAAAGAACAATTGGAAAATGCCGTTGTGGTCAGTATAAAAGCACTGATAAGGGACTGTTTAATATTATATCAGAATTCAAGTAAATATGTATTTCAGTGAAATATGTATTATAAATATACACCATTTCTGTCATGGACTATGTGGTTAGAGAGTTCCATTTTAAATGAATTCTTTAAATTGTTTCCAGAAATTTGATTTTAGTCTCCCGTATTTTACAGACAAGCTTTCAAAATCCAATGATGTTTTAGAATTCCCTGTTAATCCCATTTTTAAAATTTTTATTGAAAAAAAATTTTTTTTGAAATCAATTTGTTTTCAATATTTGGATAAATTTATCTATGTCTTGTTCAACTTGATTCAAATTTTTATCTGTTTGAGAACAGAAATCATAGATGATTTTGACTTTTGACTCACAATTAGAGAAAAAAAACCCAACTGTTTAATAGCCACATGATAGCCATGTGAATGTGTTTATTGGAATACTCATCAAGCAACAAAGACCATTTGTGATATAGGTACATCATTTTGTTAAAATGATCATTCATAAAATATGTTGTTGTTTTTGAAAATGTGTACTATATAGACACCATTATTCTATCTGAGGTGGATGGTTTTCAGAGAAATATATACATAATTAACAATCTGTGACTTAAATATATCTTATAGTGTGAACATTTTGATCTAACCTCTCACACATGTCGAAACATGGTCTATGATGAAAAATTGAAGGTAAAAGAAAACTAAGCATAGAGTAACAGGTAACAAGTCGAGAGATAATGTTTTCAAAAAAGGAGGCATAAAGTATCAATTTCCAACCTCATGACAAAAGAGAAAAAAAGTAAGAATAAATTGATTCT
>JBCHJU010042969.1:0-11584 GCA_039654505.1 Plocamopherus imperialis | reverse complement strand
TTTTCTATCATGCCCTTTTTAGGCATATTAATTATCCATCAATAAGAGCTAGTCATAAAGGCATTAAAGTCAAAATGAAATTGAGATCATTATTTGATTTAAACTTATCTTTTGGACCTGTTTTATACAATTTTACTATGTTTTATTTGTTTTCATTCATAATTTTAGAATCTACAACCTTTTCAATAAATGCTCTACTTTTGTAGAGCAAAAATAAATTGCATTGCACGATTCAGTATTATTGTATCAACTTTAATCAACAAAATGACCTCTAAAATTTTTTTGCTTTGGTGCCCTGGCATATTGCCTTGATGCCCTCTGATTTTTTGCCCCCACCGAGGCAATTTTTGCTTGCCCTCCTGAAAACATAATTCAAGCCCTGCTAATCCATACTCTTTCTGCTCTGTTTGATGACAGTTCCTAGGTATTGTTAGCGTTTATGTCCATTGAGGAAAGGGAGAGGTAACCGGCAGGAATAGATGGCCACTTATTCCTGCTGAGCGGAAACCGTCAGGAAAAGACGCACACTTTTTTGTGCCAACCGGCGGGAATAAGCACTCCGATACTTAATAACATCCAACATGGATCAAGGAAAAAAAAAAAGAAGCTGTGAAACACAATTAATAACAACTATTAATGATTTCAGCAACTGCTTAAATAGGAAAGGACAAATAGATGCTATTCTTTTAGATTTCTCAAAGGCCTTCGATAAAGTAGACCATCAGGGACTATTCTTAAAACTTAAACGATATGGCCTACAGGATAAAATTCTAAATTGGACTGAATCATTTCTTATAGGAAGACTCAGAAAGTAACTGTAGAAGGTATAGAGTCAAACTCTAAACCAGTTTAGGACCACTCTAGTTTTTAATATAAATATTTTATGACATTGATCTTAATCTTACAACAGGGACCAAAATGAGACTTTTTGTAAATGATGGCTTACATTGCAGAGAAATATACATAATATATCATAAATGACTGTAAAACACTCCAAAAAGATCTAAAACACTCCAACAATGGAAAAAAGAATGGAAAATGGATTTTCACCCATAAAAATGTCAAGTTCTCAAAATAACCAATAAAAAGAAACTTATAGAATCAAACTATAACCTACAGTTTGTAATACAAAATACTTAGAGGTGTTATAAATAAACTACAATGGAAAGGCCAACACCATGGAATATGTAAGAACATGCCATTAAAATGACAGGGTTTTAACTCCACTAGGCACAGTTTCGAGAAAATGGGCTTTGAAAATTCAGGATCCCACAGATCAGTCACTTAGAGCCTCTCTAAATGGGTGGAAAAAGTAAAGTAAACAAGGTAAGATTATCCAAATTTGTTGACACATTAGAAATAATGTGAAGTGTGTAGTTCAATTTTATCAAAAAGTGGAGTTAGAACCCTGTCATTCTAAGGGTGCAAGAGAGCAAATAGTCTATTACAACCACAATTAGCATTCCTAAAACGTAACATCGATGACTGCCCCCAACATGTCAAGGATAAATGCTACAAAACCTTTGTAAAACCAGTCTTAGAAGATGGAGAATGCGTTTTGAGTTTGGAATCCACATTCAATCATTGTCAAAACCAAATAGATATGAGTTAGAGAAAGTACAAAAGAATGCAGGCAGATTTGTTACCAATAACTATAACTATACAACAGGCAACACAAAAAGAAACATGGATAGGCCTAAGTTACAGTGGATACCCCTTAAAGAGCAAAGAGCTAGAAATAAAGTTACTATTCTTTTCAAGGCAATTAATGATTCATGGACAAGCATTATTACCATTAGAGGAATTCAATTTAATATGAGAAATAGCCACACAAGATCTGGTGCCCATTTACACTGCCCTCATTAAAATGTAGACAGCCATTTATATTCATTATTCATTATTATTTCCCTAATAGTCTTCTAGTCTTAGTCTTCATAATATCTGACAAACTCAGATAGCTGAGTATTCTTGTCAACACGCCTTAAAGTACTCTATTATTTATTATAGTATTTTGATATTAGTGTTGTACATTTGAGTTTCTGTTTCCAAGACTAAAACTAATTTTACTTCAGGGGGATACACCCCCCTGAAACCCCCCATGTGCCACTTCTCTGTGACGTTGTAGCTAGAGGTGTGCAAGTAGTACATTTTACTACTCGAGTACTCGCTCGGACAACCATTAACTACTCAAGTGATTTCTTTAGTACTCGGGACTCGAGCTGCAACTCGAGTTTCAAAGAACAAAATTTTCAGCACCTGTTCAACATTGCGCAATTTTTTATTCACAGGCAAGGGAATCTCAGAGTTATGGATAGGTCAACCAAATGCAGGTAGACTAAACATCCATGAGTCATTGAAGTTTTGAAAGTTGCCAGATTTGGCATTTTACAGTATAACTCGGATATAACGGCACGAACAGGACTCTCGATTTAGTGCCGTTATATCTGAGTGCCGTTATAACCGAGCACCGTTGTAAAGTGTACTCAGATGTACCGAAGCCTACTAAGACAGGCGCTCATGGTGCGGGAAGTTGGGAAAGGGGACGGAAGAAGAGATGGGGGGTGCCAGTAAGGTTATACGGGCCATTATCAGTGTGATAACTGCGCGCAACACACTTGACAGACTTGAGAGGCATTTTTGTTGGCTTCTGAGCGCGGAACTAACAATTTTTAATTGTTAATTGCCTGTATTGTTAACAGCTCCACGTACCTGTAGTGCCGTTATAACCGAAATAATGCTCATGGGTGTCGTTATATCAGAATTGTTTACTGTCGTTTAATAGAAGAAAAACGGGGCTTGGGGAAAGTGCCGTTATATCCGGGGGTGCCGTTATAGCCCATGCCGTTATATGTGGACTGTACTGTATTACAATGACGAGGTCCGATGGCAGTGATAACTCTGAGCATAATATAATTTGCCAATGCTGCATTCTATCCCAACTCTTTCCCCCTTATTCCCGTTCGTAGAATGGCAAATCAACTTCTAGTTTTTCTGATTCAAAAGGGTATCAAGGGAAATATCCGCAGTATCTCTCCTCTTGGTTTGTTATATAGAGTTATCGTTCCTTACCGACTGGCATAATGGCCTCCATCTCTCGTTGTTTGTTTCTAGTTTCTTCGTTTGTTTGAAGTATAGCTCAGTGCATTCGTAGTGGACGATCTCAGGGCTTTCTAACTACAAATCAACTAATTTTTCTAATAATTTAAAAGGAAATCAAGAGAAACAACGTCAGTATCTTTCCTCTTTGCTTATTATATAGAGTATCGTTCCTTACTGACGTGCCCGACCGCCTCCATCTCTTGTTTGTTTGTTTGTCTGTTTGTTTGTTTGTTCAGTGTTGGAAGTAAAGCTCAGTACATTCGTAGTGGACGATCTCAGGGCTTTCTAACTACAAATCAACTAGTTTTTCTAATAATTTATAAGGGGATCAAGGGAAATAGCCTCAGTATCTTTCCTCTAGGTTTATTATATAGAGTTATCGTTCCTTACAGAGTGGCCCGACCGCCTCCATCTCTCGTTGTTTTACGAACGAGAGAAAAAAAAAAAGCCAGTGTCTTAAAAACCCATCCACCCATCCATTCATTCATCCACCCATCCATCCATCCATCCATCCATCCATCCATCCATCCATCAATCCATCCATCCATCCACCCATCCATCCATCCATCCATCCATCCATCCATCCATCCATCCATCCATCCATCCATCCATCCATCCATCCATCCATCCAACCGTTCATCCATTCATTTATCCATCCATCAATCCGCCCACCCATTCATCCATCCGTCCGCCCATCCATCCATCCATACACACATCCATGCATACAACCATTCATCCAATAATACATATATACAAGCACACACGGGAGCGCGGATAGCTCAGTGGATAGGGCACTCATCCACCAAGCCAAAGGCCAGGGGATCGATCCCAAGTGCACCAGTGCTTTTTTTCTGAACTGTATTATTTCGCAGGACTCGTTTATAACAGGGAAATCCTAAAAACACTATATTACTGGTAATGGGTCCTTTTACACCCAAGTTGCCATGACAACATAATTTAGTGATGGCTTATTACTTGATGAGGAAGCTGGACGTCCTGGGCTGTGCGATGACGTTGCCGTTCTGCTTGAGGACGTAAACCAGGACCAATGATGGCGACCTGGGCCGTGAGGTGCTTGTTGCCGTACACGTCATCTCTACGTCACGTCCGACCACCACGGGGCTTGGGGACACGCTGAGCGTGGGTAGCGTCGGGTTGCCTTGGAAACGGGGCGGCAAGGATGAAAAGGTCAATGGCAATGCAACACACTCCGAATAATACATATTATTGTGTACACAAACAAACGAAACCCAACTAAACCAAAGAAACAAAATAAAGCAGACCACAACCCACCAATACCAAAATCAAGCCACCCAATTATCTCATCAAGTATGATAAGCGTAGGCTCGAGATGGGGTACCCCACCTACATTTGCCTGAAAAAGAAAGAAAATAGTACCCGCAAACTCGAAGTTATCAAAACAAATCCAAGCAAACCCAACCCATGGCAACCATACCCAACCCACCCCGCCCACCCTACTCACCCAGTACGATAAGCGTGGGCCCACACTGGGTGTTGCCGCCAAAAGTACTGGTACACTGGAAGTCCCCAGCATCCGTCAGCTGGACGCCACTGAAGGTGAAGGTTATTGTCGGGGTACCGAACCCCCCGCTGTAGTTGGTCACCTGGACCCGGTTCCGGTACTGGCTGCTCACCGACGGGTCTCCGAAGAAACCCACCTGTGGAAATACGTTGCCGATGTTACAGTTGTTGCTGTTACTGTTGCTGTTTGGCTGTTTCTTTAATTATAAGCTGCTTTTTTAATTTTAGCATTTGGAATGATGAGTCTACCAATGAAGACCCACCAATGTTGAAATAAATTGTCGTCGTCGTCGTTGTTGTTTATTTCATTTTTAAAACATTTATTGGATTGAAGATATTAAAAAGCTGAAAGTACTAGAACAAAATGCCTTCGTCCAACTCAAAAACATCCACTACAGAAAAGAAATCAGCAATGAACACTTTACGAAGTGCTCATAATACCATTACTACTATATGTATGTAACTGTGGAACATGGGGCCTTACGAAAAGTAATATAAAATGTCTAGATACTTCACAAAGAAGGCATCTAAGAAGTTTAAGAGGTAAGGCATCTAACAGTCCTTGGTGTCCACTGCCCCGATAAGATCAGCAATCAACATCTATATGACAGATGCATGGTCAATCCACTAAGCGTCCGAGACAAACAACAACCCTGGAAACTGTTCGGATATATTATTAGCCTTAGGGGAGAAGAATCAACCCCGGCCCAAATAGCAATGAATGAATATTTTGAGAAAGGCGCTTAATACAGAGACAGAACTCTAACATCACTTCCAACCATGCTCCATCACGACCTGAAAGAATATAAGAAACGCATCGAAAATTCACTACAAAGTCAACACCTCCCTCAAGGCGAAATACCACCACAGCTTCAGACCAAACTGGACCTTTTGAAACTTAAAGCCATCGCACAGAACAGAGACACACGGAAAGAACTAATAAAAGATATTCATAGGTGCAAATGGGAGAAAGAAATCAACGCCGGCGAAAACGACCCAGGGCAAGCGTCTCCTTGACTGCGACACCTCTTCATCATAATCATTTTTTTTGGATTGATGGGTCTATGAAAACCCCAGAATGTGGAGATCAATTGTCGTTGTCGTTGTTGTTGTAGTTGTTGTTGCTGTTGCTGCTGTTTCTTTAATCATTACCTAATGATTTTAGCATTTAATTTGGATCGTATCTGACTGATGGGTCAACGAAGCAAACCTACATTTGGAAATAAAATGTAGTAGTTGTTGTTATTGTAGTAGTTGTTGTAGCAATTGTATTCTCATATCACCTTTTACATCCTATTGGATTGTGACTGGCGTTACGCTTTAGGAAAGCTCAAAACCTATTCATCATCCTTGACCCAAAGTGAATGCGGACAGTTATGGGTTTACCTCTATCATGGTCTGGCCACTAGGGCTAATGATGTTGGTGTTCTGGTCTGGCAGCTGGATGTTGATGGAGACAGAACCTCCAACCACGCTGTACACCTGGGCTTGGCCATTGGCCCCTAGGGATAAAATAAAGGAATAAAGAAAATTAAATGAACAAAATGAAATAAATTAAATAATTTAAAAAGGAATGAATAAATAATAATAATAAAAATTAGATACAAAGGTATACAACTGAAATAAAATAAATAAGTAAAAAATAAATGAAATGAATTAAAGAAATAAAAAATGAAATGAAATAAATATAAAAAAAAGATAAATAAATAAATTAGTGAAGCAAATAAATAAATACATAAAATTAATAAATAAATAGGTAATTGATGCATAATGAATAAATAAATAAATAAACAAAAAACAAATATATAAAGTACATGTATACTGTGGCGTGGTGGGTGGAAAAGGCCTCCCGGGCGCCATTTATTTGTAAGGCACAAAAACAAAACAAAACATTTAAGTGGCTATGCGCTTTATAAGAACTCTACTTTATTATTTTGCCACCTACAATAAAAAAAAAAACCAACGAAAAAAACAACAACAACAGTTTATCGTATAAACTGATTTAAAATGCCAGTCAAAATATTGGTAATTGAGGGATAGAGGCACTTGTAGTAGCGCATTGAGAAACATTGAACTGTTACATGACGTAAAATTGTGGAACCATTTCTTTGGTTGACCGATTCCTATTGCATAATGGAAGCCTGTTGAGCTCTCTTCATTGCACGCTTATGATGATGATGATGATGATGATGATGATGATGATGTTGATGATGTTGATGATGATGATGATGACGATGACGCCTATGAAGATGATAATAATGATGTTGATGATGATGATTATGACGACGACGACTTTGAAGATGATGATGTCGAACATTGGGTCTATCCATGTTCCTTACTTGGCCTTATCAGCGGTCCAATCAGCAAGTGAATAGCATTCAGGATCACAGTCACTGGGATGGGGTTGAGCATTTTAGATTCACGCTTATCGAATGTCTCTGGCTATGTATAATTCTGGCATTGTCACGAATGATGAGATTGATGATTGAAATGATTACAATCCACCGAAAGCAAACAGCTTCAAAGCAACGCCATCTCCTTTTAATATAGCAAAGTAAAATGTCTGGTTAGAAATTGCACGGATTTAAAAAGAACAACTTTCCTTCCGATCGATGTGGTGTTGCAATTATCTTCCGTCCTTATGCCCTATTCCGTGTGATTCTAAATTGTTTGTTTCCTTTCCTCTAACGATTCTTCAATGCTATCATAAGTATCGAAATAATAATAATAATATTCCATCGTATGGTTGAACTTTCGTAAGGATTCTAATGCTACCGAAGGTGACAAGTCTTTGTGTTCCAAAGACTCCAAGGATTGTCAAGCGTCAAGTCTGTTTTGCTGGTACAAGGAAATAGGCAAGGAGCATTTCAAATATTATTGTCAAAGGCTGCTTGGTGGTATGAATTCCAAGTAATCTAGGAATAATTGGTTGGTTGTTTGTCTTTCTTCCTTATCTTATTTTAAGTTTTGGAACTTGTTTACTATATTATTATCTCTTTTGCTAACCTGATGTTATGGAAATGGACATTTACGTTTGTTTTATCTTTGGGATGATCGGCAAGAATATGGAACGATTAAACCTTAACAAATAGTGCACCGTTATTTTCAATAAAACCCATCAAGGTATATTGACCGTCTTTTGTAATGGAACACGAAGAAGCAATATCAGCTCACAACAAAGCTTTTCATTTGAGAAGAAGAGCTGATTTCAACACCACAACCAAAGTTGCGAAAGTCCATAGTGAAGTTTTGTCTCCTGAATGAAAAACCCCCTCAAATTCGCAATGTTATGAACAAAAACTCTACTAGGGAAAAAGTAATACTTTAAATTGTATTCCGAGGCAAGACATCATCCATTTTTGCTCTACGAGGTACCACTACTGTCTATAATCTCCAAACTCTATTCAGTGCGTTGACGGAAGTAATCAATTATATTTATAATTTATTTTGGATCATCATTGTTTATGCATATTTATAATTTGTTTTGAATCATCATTATTTATGCCAACGTAAAAAAAAAACAAACAAAAAACAAAAAAAAAACCCACAAAAATCCGGACCAAGTGTGGAGAATACGATAAGAATTCGGAGCTTCCAACTAGTATATCCGAAGACAGAAGCGTCGATTGGTAAAAAGAGAATCATGTGAAGACCGAATCATAAGCTTGGCAGTGACAGGAAGTCGTCTGCCATTGTAGTCCATCCTTACGTTGTCCATGTCTGGGAAGCGTTGGCCTGGCACCATTGTCTACCTACTGTAACTGACATTTGTTCTAGGTTGCATCAGCCTTACGCTTTCTTGGCCAGTAAAACTAAAACATGAGTTAACCACCAATGACCTCATCAAAAATTGTGTTCTTCGTGTCGATGCGCTTTGTCGAGTCGTTAAAACAAGCAATAAACTCGAAGTTGTGAATAGGAAGTGAAGGCGATGGCACTATGCCCGTCATGTCAGTTTTATTTGTATTTTACTTTCACAGATTTGTACATCTCTTAACAACTCTCCCCGCCTTGCTCTTTCCCCTTCCCCTTCCCCTTCCCCTTCCCCACCCCTGGACCAGGTTAGATGGACACAGGCATCCACTTCCTTCATACATCATCCCTTACCCACAGCCAGACACATAACCTTAAATACGCAGACCAAAAGGCAAACACGAACCTTCACATTCTGGCCTCGTTGTCAATGGCGACGACTTGTGGCGGATGCGAGCGGAACTCATGGGTCGTAAAGTTTAATTGACTCTCAACTTTTGACCGTGCACATGCAAAAAGCATAACTTTGTGGAGGCTGTAACGCTAGTTGGCATTGTGAGAAAAGCCATCAAAGTGTGCCTTTACAAATGGTGACATTCGATTTATAGGAACCATTAAAAGTAGCAGACGCCTCTTATGTCGTCATATAGCTCGACTCGCGCTAGTGCCAGTGTCGCCCTCACAGTGTTAGTCAGTAGTAGGTATGCTATGTCCCTCGCAGCATCTCCATCAGAAGCCGTTCTTGTGCATCTTATCAGGGAGATTGAAGGCCATTCCTTGGCGTTATCTGTCTATTGTCGTGCTATTTTGTCTTCCTCATGTCCGTTTACCTTCTACTCTACCTTCAAGAACGGTTGTTTCTAAGACAGTCGGATTTTTTGGTTAGACCAAAATGTATGGGCTTGCCAGAATGTATATATAATGCTCAAAGGATAGGAAAATCCCGCCATCACTCCAAATTCTTGAGCCAAGATGGAATCTCTTTAGGACATTTTAAAGAAGTTAATTGGCGATCCCAGCCAAAACGGCTATGGTCTTCTACTTCACTAAGCATGACAAGAGCCAAAAGTACCGATGACGACGCATAAAAATGTTGCTAGTGACGCCAAACAATGACTTTAGTGGAACACCAAACACCAAAATCACATTGACAAGACCCGAGTCTCTACACAAACTCAGAAATATAGCTACACACAGAAAGAAGTTGAGAAAGTTATTGTTATTATAATTAGTAAAGCTGCTGAGGGTGCTAGGCCGAGCGTCTCAGAGATCTCTTACCCTATGGAGGACAAATAATAGTAAGTCAGTAAGTCAAAGGAAAAGGGGTATGGAGTCCCTGTGAATGCTCCCATTAGTTGGACGTTTGACTTGAAGTGGTAGTCCTTCCAGCTTATTCTGCCTGTTCTTCTTAGGCAACACGCCCCAAAAGCATTGACCTTCTGTCTCCTCCTGTGTAACAAACTTACTTAATAAGCGCCGTTTTAACTCTCTGGGGAGCATAGGCCATTAAATGAAGCAGCGCCAACCCTGCTTATCTTGAGCCATCGCTGCCAGAGAGCTCCAGGTCTTTCCCACTGTGACTACTTTCATTTTCTGTCTCCAGCTCTCTCGTCTACGTTGCACTTGTGTCTTTTCCCCATGTAAGGCTTGCCCGTTAATATGTAACTTTGGCTTTTTTCTAAGGGTAAGCTCAAACCTGTTCTTCTTCTCAGTTCTTCTTCAATATTTGATTGGTTCGTTCTTTGCCATAGGTTTGAGATTGTGTCTGGCCAAAATACTTCAATTATCCTTCTGGAACACCTATTATAAAAACTAGGATTTTACTTTACTTTAACAGGATCTGACTTTATATGGTTTTGCATATCAGTTTTTCCAAGATTTATTTGTAGGCCTACTGATGGGCAAATTTGATTTATTACATTTGATTTTTTAATTTTTTTTTCTTTTTTCTTTCACAGCGTCTGAAAGAGAGACAGTGCGATACCGTCTGCATCATCTAGGTCTTCCAGTTGACGTGTTAATGTCCACTGCTTTAATTTTTGCCTTTGTTGATGACTTCATTATATAATTTATCATGAGGTGGAACAAGAACAGAGGCAGCAAAAAACCTTAGCTGAACACTTGCATGTATTTTAAAAGAAAAAGAAACGTCCAGCATGCCCATCTGTTACTGCGGTGTCCTCAAAACTCGTTTGAAGAATTCTAGCTATCTTTGGAGGTACACCGCAATGTCTCAACAACTTCTACACAGAGTCCCTGTGAATGCTCCCAAAGGCTATCTTGAAGTCGATAAAGTTTACATAGAGGGGTGAATTCCATTCTAAGGATTGTTCGATAATACGCATGGTGACTATATGGTCGGTGCAAAATCGGTTCCTTCTAAAGCCTGCTGCTCGTCATGTAATTCGCAATAAATTTTCCTTTCCAACCTCTCCAGGATAATTCTGTTAAAGATTTTACCAAAACTGAAAGGACAAGGAAAAACCAGGAACAAGCACGAGAGAAGGCAATTTGCGCGAAACGTTTGCAGCTAGATCTACCATCGAAACCGGTGATGCTGATTGACGACTAAGGAGTGAGTGACCATGGAAACATTCTAATCTTGATAAATATTCGGTTCGGTTACAAAGACATCCTGCTACGCATTATACTTAAGATTTATTGAGCAGCACATTACTCTCAAATCAAGCAGAATAGGCAAAGATAAGAGAAGAGGGGGAAGGGGGGGGGGTAGTTGCCGTTGGTTGTTCATACTCTTTTCTGGAAAACTAGCTCAGGCATCAGAGCAAAATCGTCAAGTTTGACGATTATTATGATGATGATAGTGAAGGTAATGATGGTGATGATGATAATGATGATGATGATGATGATGATGATGATGATGATGATGATGATAATGATGATAATGATGATGAAGCAAGATCTATCATAACAATACAATGTATGACGTACGAGCGTTTTTACTGTCAAACACACAAGACATATTTGTGGATAGTGTGTGTTTGATAGTTTGTGTGGGAACCATGAGTGTCGTATCAAACAAAACAACATACATTATGTACTTTGACTGCAACGATTTTATGTATTGCCAGGTCTTGTATCATTCAACAGGAATTATTATTATTATTATTATTATTATTATTATTATTATTATTATTATTATTATTATTATTATTATTGTTATTATTAT
>JBCHJU010042858.1:0-11588 GCA_039654505.1 Plocamopherus imperialis | reverse complement strand
CATGAGTCCTGTCCACCCATGGTTTGAAATAAGAGTTTTCCTTCTCCTAGACGGACTGTCCTCCCAGACTAACGAGTTCCATCTACCCGGGTAGAGGGTTTTTTCGTTGACGCCCTCTCTTCGTCAGACTGCCTAATCATTGAGTTTTGAGACCATTTGCACAAAGCAACAGCACCACCTGTTTACCTCAGCCTCCTCTCATGGACAGCCGCCGGTTGGTTCGGGACTGCAAGGGCCAAGGCCCTTATATGCAGCTAACCTCCATATCTGGAGGCCGTTCCGCTATCCACCACCTGCGGACCCGCTGGGTCGGGGTCGGTCGCCCCGGGAGAAACCCAGGGGACCCGCAGGCTGCGTGTTAATATTGATTCATCACGTCCAATGATGGGTAGCTATTAAAATTGATCATAATGGAAGAACATCAGAGTCATTCTATAAACATATACCTACAAATTTTGGGATTTTTACTTTTTCACATCAAAGGAAACTTTATTGAAAGTTACCAATCTCATTTTTATCAAAAATAAAATTGGTGAATAGAAATACACAAAACATAATTTCATTTTTAATAAAAATGCTATGAGCTACTTAATATAAACTTTGGTGTGAAAAAGGGAAAATCCATAAATTTTTAGTTATATGTTTATTGAATGACACGAACGATGAGAAGAAAGGTTCACATTTCCAGAATTGAAAATGTTTCACAATATTTTCTCCTTGCATGTGGCGTGATTTATGTGTAAACCCTGTTTTTATTGTTTTGCTTTCCAGGTCACGGCTTTAGTGGCCACTACGATGAGTACTTTGGACTCAATACTGATTCAGAGTCCTTAGTCTATCTGACAATAGCCAATCATCTCTTGCATACACTGTACCCAGACTTCATGGTCACTGTTGCTGAGGTACCAGTTGTTATCACTTATTGTTTTCTGTTTTGCTTTTACTTTTTTTTTGTTTCCTTCTTGCCTTTTATGTTTTTTGGTCCGGAGAGTTTTTGCGTGTGTGTTTTTTCCCTAGGGGGAAGGGGGTGGGTTCCAAAAGCAAGGGATGCAATTCTAGAATTTTTTTTTTCTTTCTTCCTTTTTGCAGCTATAAAATAGTCTTATGCTAGGAAAAGGATTTTTTTTTTAAAGTCGGGGTTGGGCCCATCATCCGGTGCGCCTTTAAGGTCTGGTTTGTACGGTACTGTCATTTGCTTATTTTTCAGTATTGGTATAAATTTATTGATATTTTGTTTGTGATGCTCATGTCAGGTGTGAAGAATTGCATATGTGAAAAATGGTGTCTGCTGATAAAAACGTTTTTCCTGAGTACCCGGTAGTTTAAACTTTATTTCCTTAAAGTTAGTCCAGTGAAGCTAAGATGTACCCAAAGTAGTGAGGCATGGTGATGCCCAAATTGATTGAGATGGCCAGGGCAGATGCCGGGTGGTAATTGATTACTGACCATGGAATTGACCATGCTTCACTAAAATTGTTGTAACTTTGGTTTACGTGGAACGTTTTGATTGGAGTTGGTATGCAATAGATTCTTTACAAAGTTCTCTACAAGAGACATTGATTTTTACAAAGTGGGCTGGGCCATATCACCTTGTGCATTTTTTTTTTTTAGAACACCCTGTATGTGTCAAATATTAAATTTTCTAGGTACCAGAGCATTTTTGTCAAATATTATTATATTATTGGTAAAAATTGTCATGCTACATGTCTCAAATGTTGTTATGTCAAGGATGTGTCAGGCATGCCCCTGTTGTGTCGTCCCATCGAAGAAGGGGGTCAGGGATTTGATTACCGTCTGGCCATGGCTATTCCAGATTTGTGGATCAAGGTAAGGATGGCTCTAACATTTCAAGTAATCGTTCAGCATCTACAAAACTGCTTGTACATATCATTTGTAAAAATCACTCAACACATTGTTCTTACTCTTTTCATAGAAAAATAAAATTGAGGTTGAAAGGCACATGCTTTGATTTTCTTTTTATTGTTCTGGAAGAAAAAAATGCTTCTAAGACCATAAGGTCAACACATTTGATGATTAACTCATTTTCTTGGTATTCACCCCACTCCTCTTTTTTGTATTGAAGTACCTATATGACACCACAGTGAAATTCTGCCTTTCGAAGGTCTTTAATGTAATCAATGAATACAGTAGTGATGGAAAGACAATCCCGCTTGATCATAACACCAACAGTATATTGTAATGCCTCTTCCTTTATTATTCTCCTGTTGAATGTATATTTACCTCATTTTCTTTATCATGCCAGGAAATACCAACTCTATTTGGTCACCTTATTTAACATTCTTACTACTAATTTTAATGAGAAATAGCAAGAACCGATTCAGTGTGATGAATTTTTTTGCTTTTTGTTTGAATGGAATAAACCTGTTGCCTCATACAGATTTTGAAACACACCAATGATGAGAACTGGGATCTGGACATCATCATCCACACTTTGACCAACAGGCGCTGGGCAGAGAAATGCATCGCCTATGCAGAGAGCCATGACCAGGCGTTGGTGGGTGACAAGACCATAGCCTTCTGGCTGATGGACAAAGAGATGTATACCCACATGTCCCTCCTCAGCGACCCCAGCCTGATCATAGACCGAGGCATCGCCTTACACAAAATGATCCGTCTGATCACTATGGGCCTTGGCGGAGAAGCCTACCTGACTTTTATAGGTAACCTTACGGGTCTTGATTCTGTTACCACAATAAGCTGATGCATCAGAATTGGCACAATTGAACTCTTTGACTACAATTTGCACATAATATATCGGCTTGAGCACGTTCGTGCTCATCTCTATTTATGACTTATTCTTTCTGTCTGACTTTGTGGCAGACAAACAGTAATTACATTCTAGGCTTTTAGCATATTTTGATTATCTCCAGGTAACGAGTTTGGACATCCAGAGTGGCTGGACTTCCCTCGTATCGGCAACAACGAGAGCTTCCACTACGCCCGCAGGCAGTTTCACTTAGCCGATGATGAAAAATTGAAGTACAAATTCCTGAACAACTTTGACCGTGCCATGATTCACCTTGAGACCAATTACAACTGGCTGAACGTTCCTCAGGTTAAATCCCACTTCTCTTCTGGGGCATTGTGCTGGTTATTCCTCAAGATAAGTCCGTGTAAAAAATCAAAAAAAAAAAATCCACATAATTTATTCCCACAGGGAAATGGGTCTTTTGATTTTAAACTTAAAACCAATTGTCAGCTACAACAGCAGCGCCACAAATGGAGGCAATTATTATAAATAACCTTGCCCAAGGGTCAAATCACACAGGATTTGAACCACCAACCTTTCAGTTGTAAGCCCAAAGCACTATTGCTGTGACACTGTGACGACACTTTCGTAAAATTGGCTGAAGATTCCTGAGTTCTAATCCCCCTTTTTTATCAATTAACTTAATGTAATTCCTAAGGTTACATCCCTTTTCAACTAGTGAGTAAATATCTGCATGCCTAAATCCACCCCTTTTTTTCAATTGCCTTGATAGGTTTTATGGAGCCACACCCTTTTTCTATTTTTTTTTTACAATTTGGCTTTCTATAATTTCTCACTTTAAACCCCTTTAATTTTTCCATCTTCTAAATATGATTCCTCAGGTAAAAATTGTTCCATGGTTTAATTTCTGTTTTATCACAAAATGTTTAAATATTCCGAAGATTAAATTCCTTTTTAACAATTGGCTATTTCTCAGGTCCTTTTATGAATTGCACAATTTGATTGTTAAAAATAATGCATGACCCTAATGATTATTTAATCAAAATCTTTTTAGAACTCAAATTTGTATTTACCTTATTACACGTTTCATATTTTAATCGACAATATGATTTACAAACTGCACAGCATGTTGCTAGCTGTGTTTGATTTTACAATTTACTAGAAAGACTGTACACATAATTTTTCTTTCATTTTACTTTTCATTTGGAATCCTTTTCCATAAGCTTGATGAACTCCGTTGTTGACTGTTCATAACTTTTATATTCACTGGAAGCCTTCTCTGTCTTATTGCAGAACTACGTCAGCTTGAAGCACAACAGTGACAAAGTTGTTGTTTTTGAGCGCGCAGACAAGTTGCTGTTTGTATTCAACTTCCATCCTAGTCAGAGTTTCACAGACTACAAAGTCGGGGTCCAGATGGCAGGAACGTATCCTTTCTCTTTCAAAATCATTCAGACTTAATGGCCTGCAGTACAACTGTCCACCAGAGACACCCTGGGCACAAACTGCCGGTATTGTTTAAAGGATGCAGGATGCTTTACGTAACCATCATTGGAACATGTTCCGATTGTTACACTACTTGACTGGGTTTCTTTGTTTTATTGTTCTAAGGCTATTTCAGATTGCCACATCAGTCGAGACTGACCACAGTTTCATTCAACATGGCTTCTTCATTGTGTTAGGTTTAAAAGACATAAAAGAAAACAGTCCAAAGCCTGCTCTTTTACATTATGAAAATAAAGAATTCATATACAATGGAATGAAAGTGATTTGATCATTAGAAAGCAGAATTAATCCTCTACAACATGCAAAAAAACATGTTTCTTTATCATCACTGATAAAAATATCTGATTGAAAATAAGTACAAAAAAACAAACCCATGCATCTCAGAGTTACATCCAGACCCCTACCTTGCCATTTTCAATGAATTAATGTCTGCTAGTTTAGTCATCTGACCAGGCAGCTTCAGTAGCTTTCCTGATTTCTGAGCAGAACAGCATCGACTTATCTCTGTTCATTGCAATGTTTTCCATGTTTTGGAGGTCTTTGGAAGATGCCATTAGCATGATGTCATTTGCTACTTATTGGTAATGTGGGGACAGGACATCCTTTTAGAGAAAAATAGGCATGAGTAATTGTTGCTTGTACTTTTATATCAAAATTGGTTCGCTGTTGTGACATTGTTCTTACTTCATTATTTCCGGTTTCAGGTTTAAAGATGAAAATCTAGAGATTTTCATCTTTCTTAAAAATCTGTTCTTTTTTTTTTTGTTCTTTCTTGAGAGGCTGAAATCTTTTCATACGCCATTCTGAAAACTTCCTTAAGTTGACTAAAGATACAAAATGGCGTTGAACTCGGATGCCGCAGAGTTTGGTGGCTTCAACAGACTGGATGAGAGTCAGACTTTCAAAACGTTTCCAGAGCCATGGTGCAATAGAGCCAACCATTTATATGTAAGTGTCAGCCACTGTGTAGGGAATTTCAATGTGGAGTGACAAGGTTATGTCAGAATCTTCAGTTGCAGATGAATAATGGGTACATATTAAATATCTACTTTGCATGTCTATAAATGTGATTGAATACAGCTAATCAATCATGAAATCTTTGTGAAAGAATCTGTTTCTTTGGATCTTAAGTATTTCTTGCAATTTTAGATTAACTGACCTAACAAATTAAAAATAAGTTTTATTGGGTTTTTTTTCCAATACATTGATCTCATAGAGCGATTTATAAAGAGAACCAGAACAATACATTCAATTTCCAGTTTGCATTTCCCCTTTGTATTTTAGGCTTGAGCCTTAAGAGTCCAGCTTTTTGAAACTCAACTCAAGTCAAATTAGATCAAGATCTCTAGGAAAATGAGATGGGTAGAAGCATGTAGTTTGTGCTCATCCCGATATATTAGCAGATTATAGTCAAATAATCCAATCTGGCTCATGGTACACAAAGAGTTCATGCAATCAACATCTGATGGTGTTAAACAGTTTGAAGATAATTTAAAAAAAAAAAAAGAAAAAAAAAAAATTCCACTCTATTCATCCCCGAAGGGAAATTTGTCTTTTGATTTTTGACCAAAAACCGAGCATCAGCCGCAGAGCAGCGCCGCAAACGGAGACAATTAGTGTAAATAACCTTGCCCAAGGGATAAATCACAATGCCCCTGACAGGGTTCGAACCACCAACCTTTCGGTTGTCAGCCGAACGCACAACCGACTGCACAACATTACGACTGCAATCTTTCATCCCTCTTATTTCCTTGCCTTAACTCTGAGCTTTTTATCTTGTTCCAGTTGTACATCCCATGCCGCTGTGCCTTTGTGCTGGCCAAAGTGGATTGAGCAAAGACTGTGGCCAACTTTGATGCCAGGCGAGGGAAGATCCTGAAATGCTTTTGGAACTTGTTTTAGTTTAAACTCATTGGTGTTTCAGTCAGTCTGTTTGAGCCAAATCCTAGAAGAAAAGCTAGCTGGATTAGGATTAGGATGGCCATTCACCGTGTACAGTCTTGTGTATACTTTATTTATTGGATCAGTCAACCACCCGGTTTTTAAGACAATGCCAAAATACACACTTCAAAAATACCGAATCCACATTTTTGTTGTCCTAGAGCATACCGTATTTACCTGTATAACACACCTAGTGGTAGATAATACGCACCCCCGACTTTAGGAGCCCAAGTTTTACATGGGAGTTTTACATGGGAGTTTTACATCATGTTTTATGGCGTTTGTCTGTCTTGAAAGACAATGACTTTACACCGCATTTAGTCCAGTGTACTCATGAAGCATCTTCTGTGGCTTTAGAGTCCGAAGCGAGAGTGACAGGCTATGATACAGCTATCATAAGTGGAAACATTGTCAGCAGACAGAGGTGGAATTCATCCTCTGTTGTTGGCGTGACCAAAATTATCAGCAAAAGAACAATGACTAATCTATGAGTATAGATGTACCACCCCATGTCTTCTTCCCTCAGTCATGTGAATCATCAAGCTCCATTTAGTTGTCCTTCATTCCCAGTATTTAAGGGCTTACTTCCGTCACAACGTGGTCTTGTATTCCCGGTCATTCGGTTTATACTTATATGTGTGCCGTTGAATATAAAGGTGCTAAACAAGGTACTAGTAATAGTCCAATACTTAAAGCGAAGTAACCCGTATTATTTCACTTCCCCCAGGTGAAGAGTCATTCCCTGGATGGAAATCCCACTCCAATCAAATGATTTGATTTTTACATAAAAAGTTGCATACTATATGCAGGTATATACGGTATACAAATGTCAGTATGATGTTGAGATGTAAATATTATTATGTTCTTTGAGCAAAGGGTATGGTATTAAACACAATCATGTACAGTGTGGGTCAACTTATCCACTTCTCTACGCCTCTCTCACTTATTCTGTTGTTTCTTTGATATTATGCTGCCAATGTTCTTCCATTGTTTTATTTACCAAAATGTGTTTGTGATAATCTACTACATTTTATTTTGTAAGATTTTTTAAAATAATGTTCACTTAACAGTTTAATCACAAAGGTGTTGTAAAATGTGTTGAAAATGCAGTTCAAATAATGTCCTTTCTATTACATCTTTGAGCATAAGAGATACTATTGCTGCATGGCAACCCCTTTAAATCAAATCAATCAATGCGGATTTCTATTCTGTTCATCAGGTTTTAGGAGAGTCCCTTTGCCTCAGTTAGTTTGTGTAGCTTTGCAGCGTTGGATCACATCATTGGCCCCACACCATGGGGATTCGGCACTGTGCCGCTTTCTAGTCCATCCAATGACAAGAAAGCCTTTACCTTGGGTGCAACATTAATGCAGTAATTCTGTAGAAGACATGTGTATCACGTGGAAATGTTGTTGATTTTACTGCAACATTCGAGAGGGGATGTTGGGCTTGCTGTGGAGGAATGTGGGCATCAAGGAAGGATGGATCAGTTTGATGCAGACCGACCTGGAATTTTCTTTTATTTCTTTTTGTTAAGGAGAGAAAGAACAATATTATTTCTGTATTTCCTGTCCTTTCCTTTTGATTGATTATTTAACTCCGTGACTACTTAAAGACGATTTATCAGCATGATCATGATTTAACTCTTAGATTGCAATTTGTCATTATATCGGGATGAGCTCAACCATATATCGACATGAGTGTGATTAATGCTAATCCTGACATATGGGCAAATTTCAGTCGAAGAGTTAAGCAGTGCTGATGCCAATATATTGGCATTAAGTATTCAAAGAGTTAAATTTAATTATGAAGTTGCCATTTACTTGTTGCACATCAAAGATTGAAAACTTCCACACAGTTCTAGTCATGTTCTCAAAGTAAAAATAATTGCGCCAAAATAATGAATATAGAGTTTTGACTGCTTGATGAATGGTGAAATTCTTGCATATTATCAAAACCAGAAAGGTTGTGATGCCCAAGGTTGTTACAATGTTGATTATCAACAAGTCATGTATTCCCACCACTGGATTTCTCTACAAGCTTTCGTACCAACCTATTGACTTACTCGCCTAAATGCTTGAGGCTAGTTTTGTCATCCAACCGAGCAGCCTCTGGAGTTTTCTTGATTTTTACTCCAAACAGCCTCCACCTATCTCTGTTCATTGCAATTCTCCCAACTGTCTGGAGGTCTTTGCATGATACAAGTCACATTATGTTATTTAGTAGTCTTTTGGAGTTGTTGTTGAGTCTTGTTGGTGGTGTGGTGCGGTGCTTGGATGTCTATCATATTTTGGCCCGAGATTGGCAAAGTAGAATGACATTGACTTGCTTAGGGGGATTTCTGAACTTTGTCTCAAAATAAGCTTAAATGTCCAAATTGTCTCCCTTGTGCTTCAAGACTTTTTAAAGATATTGGTGTTTCGTTGCATTTTTTAAAATCATGACAAACTTGAAATGACTATAATTTAAATTCACTTTTTGACAGTGGATGGGCAAGTCAACTGAGCATTATCAACAGGAAATTGGTTTGTTTGTTTGTTTGTTTGGTTTTATGTTGTTTAACTCATGAATATGCTTAAAATGAATAAATGAAATAATAAAATTCTACTCTATTCATCCCCAAAAGGAAATTTCTCTTTTGGCCTTTCACCGAAAACTGAACGTCAGGAGCAGAGTAGCGCCGCAAACGGAGGCAATTAGTGTAAACAACCTTGCCCAAAGGTTAAATCACAATTTCCCTGACAGGATTGCCATGTGTTTCAACTGTATTTCAGGTTTTTAGATATTCTTTAGATCCAAAATTTACTCACCAGCAAAAACAGCCCTGCATGATATCTTTAGATCCAAAATTTACTCACCAGCAAAAACAGCCCCGCATTTTTGTAAAAATTGGTAAGGTATTCATTCAGTGATCATAAGAGTGTTTTGACCTATGCGAGGATTGAAACCCCATGAATGGTAAAACCAAAAGCAATAGAGTCATACAAATGCCTTATACAGTATTAAAAGTACAAGGGAAATTTTGTTATTCTATGGTGCTACATGTATTTGTATGATCATCTTTCTAAACCGCTTTGTTCACTGGCCTTATAATAGTGCATAATACATGTATTACTTTTTGTCACTGATTCAGTCGCCTATCTACCGTATTTCTATATAATGAACAATTATTTAAACAGTAATGACAGTCTACTTGTGGGAGATGTAACTGGTATTGAAAATGAAAGTGTGACTTTCCCTAATGATGTTAATCTCTGTTTCTGATCTCTCTCTTACTGTAAATATTTCTTTTACCGTATTTTGACTGCTAGCAAAGTTTGGCTGCTGGTAAAGAGTAATCAATGACGTATTGATGGTCTGTGTTTGGCTTTCATTGTAGGCGAGTACCAAATGGCAACATACTTTTAAGTACAAGTGGGCCATCCCACATCTTCAACCATCCCACATCTTCAAACAAAAGGAGTGTCCATGGCTGTCCCCAGTAACATGGAGCGATTCCGATTTGCTAAATTCAGTTTTTGGTTTCATTATAGAGTAAAAGGAAAGAGCAAAGACTTGGCATTGCCTCACTGAATATGAGTTCACTACACTGATTTTGCTTACAAGTGAAAGTCTGTGACCGGTTTGATAATTCAACGCAATCTTCAATGAAATTTTATTTTTTAAATTTTTGATAAACTGTCTTCTACGGCAATTGGACTCTAAATATGTCAAGAAATCGATGTGCATATTACATTTACATGTATATGAGATGTATGCAAATATTATGTATTAGCTGAACATCAACTGTCATAATCTTTGTCTATCCGCATATCATTTTGTCATGTTTTTCGTCAACAAATTACTTTATTTTCCAAAGAGTAAATCTGAATCTGGGAAAGTCTGAAGTTTAAAAATAATGTACATACTGGGTGACCCCCCAATAAAGTGATACCACAGTAATCGTTGATAAAATCATTAATAGTGAATCAATTTTAAAGAAACTTTGCACTTTAACAGATGAATTTTCCGGAAAACACATAGCAGAGTTATACAAAAATCCATCTGTAGGTAACAAAGCTATAATAATAGCTGATATTCCAAATGACGTCCATTTTGGTCAAGGCCCAAATATAAGTGAATACTTTGAGAGAATTTGTCCTCAAATCATGACCTCTGTTGCTCATGTTTTTTGTGACGTCCTCCCTGAGCTCACATGACGTTCCTATTGGTTTACCACCCAACTTCTTCAGATAGCTCCACATATAGAAGGCCAAAGGATCTAGATCAGCGCTGTGGAGCGACTAACAATGGCCAGTGCCTCGACCGATGACTCGGTGACAAAGGGGTTGCTGATCCAGCCGGAAGCTATCGTAGCAGTGCATTGAGCTGCCCCATTTTGTTGGAACCACTGATTTTCTCCTTACATTGCATCTTATCAACCCCCATAGTTGTCGCCAGAGCAGTCCTGAAATAGAAGCGTATCTATCTGACATCACTGTTGCATTGCTAGTGTGACTGTGTTCTCGTTTTCACCCAAAACGCCAAAAGGCCCATGATTCTTGATAGCTCATTTCGACCCAGGCTATCATAATTTGGTCATGGAGGACTTTTTCAATCACGTCTTCTGGTTTTGATAATCCCCAGAAGATGGGTGTTTTGTTATTCACATACACATTGGCGTCAAATTATAAACATCAAGTTCAAACCAACCATGCAGGAAACAATAAAATTGTGACTGGTTCGCGGTAAAGGCCATCAACAAATTGCCACTTGACCAACTGAAATTCCATTGCTGAGCCTTTGATGTGTGTGAATATTTTGTAGGGGTGCAATCCTAGATCTATCCTCAATATCCATCTCAACTTTTCTCGCGGGAATTTCAAATCTGGATTTCATTGTCGGATTGACTTCTTTGGTTGGTTGTCAACGAAATCAGACACCACCTGAAACTTCCTCGTGTGTTCTCTGGACTGTTGAACGTCCACCTTGTCTAATTCAAGATTTGCACTAAGAATTTTATTTTGCCTTCTGAAGATCCATGAATCATGAAGTCAATTTCAAGATCTCTTCATTTTGATTTGATTTCTGATACAATCCAGCTGTGTCTAGCATTGATAAAGCATTCTTGCAGATGGATTTCGATTATAAGAATGTTTTACAGTCAAAACAGCCCTTTAAAATACCATGCAGATTTGACATTGTAAAGGTCAACTGATTCAATTTTTGTTCACTTGATCGATCTTGCGGTTGTATAAAAATATCTATGTTCAAATTTGGTACCGATGAGTACAATAGTTCCGAAGATATAACTATTTTTTTGCAGTATCAGGTTTTTGGGGTCAACTGGTACCATACAGTGTATGCCTATATATATATATATTTTGTGGGGGGTGGTGGGGGGGGGGGGGGGGGGGGGTTCAAGTTTCTT
>JBCHJU010042747.1:0-11589 GCA_039654505.1 Plocamopherus imperialis | reverse complement strand
TCTCTCTCTTTCTCTCTCTCTCTTTCTCTCTCTCTCTCTCTCTCTCTCTCTCTCTCTCTCTCTCTCTCTCTCCCCCCTCTTCTCCTTTCTCTTTCACACACCCACCAACCAAGCAGCAGTGGCCAACAGATTCTTCAATAATAACAACAACGCGTCTGAGGAAGCAAAGCTGCAGGTGAAATGGAAATAGGAAAGCAATGCCCTTGTATGGTAGGACTAATAGCGTCGTCGTCGTCGTCCGTGCCTTGGCTGTCCATTCACTCATGCTTGGAAAAAAAAAGGAAGAAAATGATGAAATTTTACATAGCGCAATATCCACTAAATGCCCTGAAAGCACTTTACAATGGGTCCCCAACCAATAGCAACACATAACATGAAGGACGAGACAGGCCGCCTGTTAGGCGATAGTACTATTTTTTTCTGACAGGCACAACGCTTTAACGGTCAGATACTCATTTTACATCCAAATGGGGTGACAAAATATATGTGAAGAGCCTTTGCCAAGGCTCGCGCCCGTCACCGGGATTCGAACCTCTGACCTCTCGATCTTCAGCTCAAGTGTCTACCTCTTGACCACGACGCCACTAAAAAGACGGGGACTCCTTCTTGACCACCACCACCACCATCACCATCCATCATCTACCCAAACGTAATACCCTACCTTGCCTAATGTGCCGACTTCGACCAACACCCAACCCCCGCCTTCCCTAAGGCTAGAGGCTATATTCTGTCGTTCGGCTAATACGTCTTCCCCACTATGCCCAGCACAACGCGAGACCGGCAGAGATAATGAAAACGTTACCAGTCCCATCTGTCTGTCCTCGGTGGTGATATACTCACGTGTAATAGTTTTCTAGAAATTGGCTATTTTTGTAATAGGCTTTGTGCATTAGCGCCAGTCGCTTTGTGTGGCAGACACTCCTTCTAGCCTGTTTGGGGATAAACTCTCCTTTGTCTTATTAGAATTATTATTATTATTATTAATACATGTGTATTTGGTTTTTCTCACTGGGTTTGTTTTGCGGCTTTGCGTGTTTGCATGTGTATAAGTGTGTGTACGTGTGTGTACACCCATGTTTGTGTGTGTGTGTGTGTGTGTGAGTGTGTGTTTATGTACATGTGTGTGAGTGTGTGTTTGCAAGATGTGTCCAAGTGAGTATCCATTTTCTTCTATTTAATCCTGGTGGGTGTGATTTTGCCCAAGGTATTTTCCTTGTTTCTTTGTGGTATTTGAGCATGTGTGGCGGCTTTATCATTCCCTATTTTTTTCACCTTTCGGTGTCGTCAATTATATAACTAATCCAAGACATTCTACAAAAGTTTTACAAGTGTGGTTTGCTGTGGGTCCTGTTTCACCTTCGGACTCTACCGTTAACCGTCATCTTGTTTTCGTTGACGTTGTTTTGCTGGTTTTTTTTTTTTTCCTGTGTTCTTTTTATTTTGGTTGTGTTTTTATTTGGCGAAGAGGAAAGAATGCCTCAAAACCAATCGCCAAAATAGTATTATGTCGTAATTTAATAGGAGAGTTAGGAGGGGATTTCATTCTGTCGAATCTACCCACCACAGACAATAAACAAATTTGATACAATACTTACTGGTAATTACCATAATATTATTACACTATCAAGGAATTGCTGTCCGCATAACACCACCCCCCTCAAGAATGGTGCTTTCTGATATTGGAATACAGAAGAAACAAATGGCTGAACGTAGCTTTTGATACGTTGTCTTAGTCTTAGTCTTCATAATAGCTGACAAACTCAGATGGCTGAGTATTTTTGCCAACGCGCCTTACGTACTTTATTATTCTAGTATTTTGATATTAATTTTTTTTTTTCATTTAAGTTCTGCTTTACTGTACTTAACATTGGTAGAGGGTTTATTCCACAATCTGAATGTATAGCGGAAATTTAAATATAAATGACCATCTACAATTGATGAAGACAGTATAAATGTTTTAGCACCAGGCCTTGTGTGGCTATGTCTCATATTTAATTCCTCTAGTGGCAAATTGCTTGTCCATTAATTGGTTTAAAAAGAATAGTTACTTTATTTCTAGGCCTTCGTTCTTTGAGGGGTATCCACTGTAACTTATCCATGTTTATTTTTGTGTTGCCTTTTGTATAGTTATAGTTATTGGTTACAAATCTACCTGCATTCTTTTGTACTTCTCTCTTACTCGTCTATTCTCTAACTCGTCTATACATCGACAATGTAGATCCCAAACATGGTAGGTGGGCGTTGACGGTTGACCGAAGTGCCCGTAACTGGTTTTTATTATAGGGTTCGTTAAAATTGTCAGTCAAAACACTCTATCCATATCCTCCCCCCACCTTCTTTTTGTCTTTCTGCTGCTCTTCATATCTCCCTCCTCCCCCTCTCTCTCCCTCCCCCCTCTCTCCCCCCTCTCTCAAACACAACAAAAAAATAAATAAAAGGAAACCTGCCGCGCCCGAAAACAAAACAAAGCAAACAACCCCCTCCCCCTAATCAAAACAAAACAAATACACACAACGAAACAAAAAGCAAAGAAAACAAAACATACAGACAAAGCCGCCAGAGGCCCTAAAAACCAAAAAACATCAAAACAATCTAAAGGAGCCAACAATCTACAAGAGAAAACAATCCAAAGGAGAAAACAAGCGAAACAAGAAATAAAAGTATGTTTTTAAATATCCCAAAGGAATACAACTCCCTTCCCGCACCCCCCTCTACAGGACAAAAGGAACAAAAACAAAACAAACGAAGCAAAACAACAAACTCCACCCCTCTTCCAAAAAACGAAAAAGCAACAACAAACAAACAAAAACAAAAAAAAAAATAAAATAAAAATAAATAAAGACAAGACAAGACAAAACAACAAATAATTTTGTAACTCAGGAAAAAAAAAGAAAGAAAGAAGAATACAACCCTCAACAACAAACTAATCTGTTTTCTCATCCGTTTTCATTTCATGGCGGCCTTTGTTTTATGGTTGTCTTTCTTACGTGGCCTCTTTCCTGCCCGGACTTCGTGCTTTCTGTCTGCTGAAACGGTCGTATTATGGCATCCACAACCAGGTTGTGTGTTTGAGTGTGTGTGTGTGTGTGTGTGTGTGTGTTGTAACTTGTTGTTGTTGTTTGTTTGGATAATTCACAAAGCGCTTTTCATCGGCCCAAAGAACAAATCCAGCCGCTTAGAAATGCGTCTATGGCTTCCAATCTTGTTTCGGCTCATCAAAATGTTTGTCCCCTTGATTTGGATTAAAGGCATCGAAGTAAGAATACATATTGAAATAAAGACGCTATGCGATTTCCCTTTCGTGTCGGCCCATTCGCCTGTTTGCTTAGCTTTTTATAAATTCTGTGTTTATTTTTTGTCTCTGGCCGTTTTGCTTCCGTTGTTACCGCGGTGTCTCCGTCCCATTGTCACTCTGTGACAAATTCCTTTGGTGTTCATCTTCTCTCTCTCTCTTTTTTTTTTTTTTAAAGGTTTCAGATTTGCTCGGCGTTGAGTTGATGCTTGGAGGAGAAAAAGACGGACTTTGATATTTGATTGAGGGGCAGTTATGGGGTTTGGGGAGGGGTGTTAAATGGGGCAGGGGTAGAGGTAGGAGTAGGGGAGGGGCCTTTGAGCTTATTCCGATCCATGGCTGGAACACGATCATTTATTCATGTTTTGTTATTATACGCCTCGTTGTTAACAGGAAGAGGAAATTAATGAGACGAAGACGGAGAGGAAACAACATAAAAACAAGCCACCATGCATCATGCGGATTGTTCTAAACTGTCTAAGCTGCTCACAGCGACAAGGCAAATGTTGACGAATTAGGGAGAAGATATCAACAAGTCTTTTGTCTTTAGCTCCAGTGGCACTAGGCCATTGTGCCGAGGGACGGGGAAAGAATGAAGCGCCTTTATCAGGCAAGAGATCCTATCAATAGGCAAGCTAGACATCAAGGGCGGTAAGAATCGTAATCGTTTGGAAAACACAAAACATGTCAAGACAACGGATTTAACTTGAATCTGAGACAAAAGGCAAAATAAAACATTCATAATGAAGATAGCCCCATGAAAAAGAAACAAAACAACACTGAAAAGCCTCTAATAAACAAACAAAACCATGTAAAACATTTTGAAACTTCGAAATGACTCCCTCCTCCTCCACCCCCTAAAAGAAGGGGCAAAAAGAAATAAAAAGGGGGCAAAAATAAATAAAAAAATCGAAAAAGGTGGGGAAATGAAACCAACCTAACAAAAGCAATCTAAAAATGATAAAACGAGTTTAACCAGAATCGTTTACCAACGAAAACATCGCCCTCTTGTTTTTGTGCTTTCGTCATCGTCCCGTGAGATATGATAAGCACTTCATTTTTAAGATTTGTTTTGTAAATGGAATAAATGCGTATGACAGGGAAAGGTAATCTTAAAGTTTGGGGTTAAAAATAACGCATTGTGTATTGCCGCTGGTGGAATTTTTGTAACAGCATTCTGGAGCCCTCTGAACCTGTCCTGTAAATGTTCTTTGCATCTATCTTAGGCGTTTGGTCCCCTTTAATTTGGTTCCGTGGCCCAGCCAAGCGTTTAGGATTGAAAGATGTCTTTGTTAGTTGAAGGAATAAGTCAATGTTTGGAGTACTGATGTTTTATAAGCAACGTTCAGTCATTCTTGAGCCCATGGCAAATCTCTCTCATAGAAGGAATTGTCGCTTTTTTTTTTTTTTTTTTTTTTTCGTTGGTTCTTATTTATTATGACGCAGTTTTGCACAGTCTGGTGTATCCGTACGGCCGCCTAGCTCTACGAGTTTACTATATTATTGTGTCCGTCTGTTCTCCAGCCTATTCGACAATGTCATTTTTGCACCTCTCCAAATCCAGCCCAAGGCCGGTGTGCGGCTCCCCAATACTCTCCAGTCCAAACGTGACTGTAAGTATGATGAAGGGAAGGACTCGGTCGGAGCGCTTGTGTCTTGTCTGTCTTAGCCTTAGCCTTGTTTATTGTTATCCTCCTGCCACGGAATAATGCTTCGTTGCCGCGCCTCAAAAGGAGGACTCTCCACAAAGGAAGTGGTCCCCGCAATTTGTGCCTCATTAGATCTAGAAAGGACCCCTTGCATTTCGCCAATGTTTGATTTCCCCCTTTTAAACCGGTAGTGGATTTGATTTAGTCTACAAACCGTCTGAAACTCGACCGTCGCATCTTGTATGTCGTATGTTTGCCGTTTAAACGTGGCACGAGCGTTTTGCCGGATTCAATCAAAGCCTGAGTCCGGAGGCTGCGTTTTCCGTAGTTGAGTGTCTCCTCCTTTTGAGTCCAACGGCGAATGAAGGCACGGGGATGTCGTCTTGAATCGGGCTTACCGAGAGGGGGCGCTGGCGAGTCCTTCCGTTTAATAAGGACCGCCACGTGCCGTCATCGTTTTCAAGGCTTTCTCGGCGGCGCGTCTTCCCTGTGTCGTGTTATTGTTGTTTGCGATGAGCCGACGCCTGTGCCATCTGTCTGATTGGCTTGTTAAGACAGGAGTCGGGCCAGATCGATACGAACTGCACGCTGATGGCGAGGTGCATGCAGGTAAAAATAATGTGGAAACACAGAACGAATACCCTCCTCAACCCCGTCCCTCTTAGATTGGAACGCCGGCTGTGGTGGGGAACGATGACGTGCTGGTTGTAATGGCGATTGGAAATCGGTTGTTTGATTGGTTGGTTGATTGATTGATTGATTGGTTGATTGATAGTAGTGGACAGATAGTTGGTGAGATTTATAGATCAGTAATGGAAAGGTAGTTGGTTAGATTTACAGATCAGCAATGGAAAGGTAGTTGGTTAGATTTGCAGATCAGCAGTGGAAAGGTAGTTGGTTAGATTTATGATCTAAAGTGGACTGGTTGATGGGTAGGTGTGATGATGGGGGTGATAGTGGACTGGTAGATGGATAGATGTGTTGATGGGGTGATAGTGAACTGGTAGATGGGTAGATGTGTTGATGGTGGTTATAGTGGATTTTTTGGTGGGTAGATGTGTTGATGGGGATGAGGGGCAGCCATTTTACAAGCGCGTCACCCTAGCACACTGACAAGATTTTCTACTGCCTATAGCTGCCCACTCTTTTACATCAGAGTGGGGTGGGAAAATGTGTGAAAAGAGCTTTTTCTAATAACTCACCGTCACCGGGATCCGAAAATATGACCTCTGGCCTCCAGCCCATATGGCCACCACCAGACCACGGCGCCACACGATGTAGATGGGGATCAAATAATGACATGGTTGGTGGAAGGATGGGTGTGTGGGCCTTGGCTGTGTCCATCGGCTGGGTGGGTGGGTGGGCGGTTGGTTGGATGAAGGTAACAGTGCGAGTGATTGGGAAGATTTAAGGTGGCCGCAAGGGATAGCTTTCTGGATGGATGGGGTGAGTGGGTGGGTGGGTGGATGGATGGATGGATGGATAGGTGGGTGGACGGATGGGTGGGTGGCCGGATGGGTGGGTGGCCGGATGGATGCGTGGATGGATTGATAGGTGGGTGGATGGATGGATTGATGGATAGATGGATGGATGGGTGGGTGGATGGATGGATGGATGGATAGATGGATGGATGGGTGGGTGGATGGATGGATGGATGGATGGGTGGGTGGGTGGATGGATGGATGGATGGATGGGTGGGTGGCTGGATTGATGGATGGGTTGGTGTATGCATGCCTGGCTGGACGGCTCGTTGATAGGCTGGCTTGGTGGCTGGCCGGATGGGTGGGTGGATGGATGGATGGATTGACAAACAGATATACAAGGCAGACGACTGACAAGACTGACAGAAAGATTGTTAGAGACAACAAAGACAGAGAGATCGAATCAGTTTGACAGACAGACCAGACTAGACCAGACCAGACAGACAGACAAACAAACAGCATTCATTTGTTCGATTTTTTTATTTCATTTATTATTATTTCTCCTTCTGCCCGCATACTTAATTTTTCTTTTCCTCCCCAACTTAAAAAACACAAAACCCCCCAAATAAGTAGAGCCGACTAAAATCGGGGCGACAATCATCGATTGGTTTGAAAGCTAATGCAATTTGACGCACCAATGGACAACGATTAATCTCTTGCTCAAACTCGGCTAGGGTAAGATAGGGCCTGGCAGGAATTATGTTTTACTTTGACATCCCCCTCCCCTACCTACAACCTTCTCCCCCCCCCCCCACCATCTCTCCATCCCCCCCCCTTTGCCGTGGCCACTCACCGTCCACCAATCCATCCGTGCGGTGCGGGCGGGCTGGAGGCTGGAAGCAGGAAGAGCAAGCCGCGTATCAGCCCATTCCTCTGCTCAAACAAATTAATCAAGGAGAACGCGCGCCGCTGCGGGAAGTTTTTAATCAGATTTTCCGCCGCGACCAAATTAGCGTGCAACCGTTCCGCTCTGTCAACAAGAGACCAGCTTCTCGCGTAGCTTAGCACTAATAGACATCCGCCTCGCACCGCCGATGACACAATAAGCAGTATTGAACTCATTGCGACGTACGTCTGCCCACGCCCTCTAGGCACACTCAGCAAACGTCTTACGGGAAGATTAAAATCCCGTCGCTGCTCAATCCAACGACAGGTTCTCCCCCCTACCATTACCATCTTCCACCGCTTCTTCCTCTTCTTCTTATTCTCTTTCTCCTCCCTCCTCTCTGTCTCCACCTTTTGTGCCCGTCATACTCTCGCCTCGATGCCCCTCGCATGTTAATTTTGTCCGCCCTCTTGTCTTTTCCAGATCAGTATTATTACCATTGTTTCTTACAGTTTTTGAAGTATTACGTTACGCCTATCTGTTTAGTCCTTTGCACTTTTGCCCCCCCCCCTTTTTTTTTTAAATTCTATATCTTTTTCTTCAACGTCCAGTGTTTTTTGTTGTTGTTTTGTGTGTGTAGCTATTTGATTATTTATTTGTTGTAGCTATTTGATTTCTATTTGGTCTCCAAGTTACCCAACAGCCTTTGAGTTCAGAGCCCTCGATCTATTTATAACATTCCCCGTCTCGTCTGCAATACCGTATCCATCTAGATGTTACGCAGGGCATCTGATTTGTTTATTGCTAAACTGAAGATTATCTGCTTTAGGAATGCGCCTTTATAGCGCGGGTTTAAATCCATAACAAACATTAAGCGTAAGGACGATCCAAATATCTTATAAAAGAAATGCATCATATTACTAATGATGATAATAATAAAACGATATAAAGTGCTAAGAATAGTTTTTGTTGACGAACTGCTTTTCTTTTGGAAAGGGTGAGGTGTGGGAGGGGGTGGGTTCGCTGGTACGTTCCTTTTGTTGGTTTTTGTAATTGGTTTTTTTTGTTTGTTTGTTTGTTGTTGTTGTTTTTGTTTTTTTTTTTTTGGGGGGGGGGTGTTTTTTTTCGAACGTAACGTTGGACCAAGCAACAATTCTCCATTATCAATTATAATTAATGCGCTTTCTTTTTTCTGTTCTTTTTTTGTTGTTTTAAGTATTATTTTTGCCAAGTTTTATTTTTAATAAATGAAAAACTCAACAACAAACAACAACATATAATTTTTACACTCATTTCATTCTTCCCACACAACACATCAATTAATTATTGTGAAACACAATCCAAAATAAAATGCACTCAATTTATCCCTGGAGGGAAATAACATTTTGATTTTTAACCTGCAATCGAGCGTCAGCCGCAAGATTAGCGCCACAAACGGAGGCAATTAGAGTAAATAACATTGCCCACGGGTTAAATTACATGTCCCGCACGGGATTCGAACCACCAGCTTTTCGGTTGGAGGTCCAAAGCACAACCGCTGTGCCAGTGTGACCCCTGTTAGTTTATTCACTTTTTTGTTTGCTTGTTTTTGCTATGTTTCCAAAATCGTTTCACCAGAAGATGGAATCACTCTAGAAGTCCAAGCAAACGAACGGATGATATTGTCATTATAATTGTGAAGAATTTGTCATGTGCGAAATATCATCTTTATTGAAAGACATCGGTGCCTTTGAATTTTCAGCTTGTTGCGATTAATTATTTTGACCTTAATGACCCCGTGAAGGGCGTGGAAATCGGCCGCACCTTGGGTTTCTTTGGAGGCTTATGACCTCGTTGACTACTTGAAGCCAATAAGCCAAGATATCTGGCTTGAGCACGATTGGATTCTTTGTTTACACGGTGCCTATAATATCTTGGGCATGGGATGAGCGCAACCGTGCTGTATTGCCACGAGCAAGATTTAACTCTTTGACTACAATTCGTCCAGTTATCGATATATGGGCAAATTGGAGTCAAAGTGTTAAATGGTGCTCATGCCCATAATGTATTGGCTTATGGCACAGAGTGTAATCTTTTCTTTTCTTTTTTGTGTGTTATTTTTCCTGTCCCTTCATGCATCAGGAAAGCGGAACCAATAAATACATTGGGCATTAGGGATCTGGCATAAATAATAATGACCACCACAAGTAGATTCCATGAACACACGCGCCTCCCGCGTCCAACCAGCCAATCCCCTTTCTCCGTCCACTCATTACCCGTTGAATCATTCTCTCTACCCTAGTAGTATATTATTGGATCCAAATCCACTACAGCCATGACCCTCTGAAGGACTCCCCCCCCCCCACCCGTCTCACCCCAACCCTCTACCTTTATAAGCCTGCACCTCTGTTCTTTTCATGAGCACAACCGAATACAATACAACGATTATCAACAATCAATAGTAGAGGTACATACCGCCAAACAGAATTCGGAGGCTTTCATGGTTCCGGAAAAACCGCCACATAATCTTATTCCCTTACCGCACCTTTACTTCTATACTTTCAACACTCCAAAAAACATACACAATTCATTACTCCGGGGCGGGGCTTCATCAAGTGCGGTGCCTACCCCTTCTACCCTACCCCTTCCCTCCCTGTCCCTGTTTCTTTGTCTTCTCATGTTGTTGTGCATGGGGTAGCCTACTAACTATATCCCACAGGAGGCAAGCCCATTGCGGGCCAGGCATGCCATTAGTAACCGCTTCATTAGTGATTTGCACCCAATCCACGCTGGGGGGAATCCTGGCCACGGGCATAGCTACCCCCCCCCCCTCCAAATTCTCTTTGAGAAGGGTCCTGAATAAATAACGGTAAGGGCTAGACGGGCTCAATGCAGATTAGTAGTACGCGCCCCTTCCCGGACATTCTTTTTTCCCTCTTCTTTCCCTCCTTTTTTTTTTTAAACATTATTACCGCTACTAGTCCAGCCCCCTCCCTTTCTCCCCCTCCTCCTCGTGGCATATGCCGAGAAGAATCGCCACCAATTACGGGTGACGGCTGTTGGCCTGACCACACGGCCAGGGGTAGAGAAGAAGCAGGGCGCAATTGGAAGTAGTGGCCGGTAGGGTATGTGAAGGAGCTGGAGTAGCCCCAACCGGCACCGAGTTGACCAGCTGCTTCGGGCAGTGTGCTCGGCTCTCGATGGCCCTTGTACCTCGTCCATAATTATAATCCAGTGGCCAGGTGTTCGTATAGGCACGACAATACTCTTACGGATATCCCATTTTTATACTATTTATTACATTACATGTCGCATTGACCTCTACTGCCGATTCAGCAAAAGGGTAGGGAGGGCTTGAAGTAGGTGGGATTGGGAATTTCGATGCGAAAACCAGAACGGCAAGATGGAATGAATGCGTTGATCATGCGTAAAGAAATGTTGTCGACACCCAAACGATATGAATAGGAAATTATGGACTGTTAGTGAAAAAACAACAAACAAAACAAAACGAAAAACCCAACAACTATCAAACAAAAATGACGCACACAAAAGCCCCCCAAAAGAATAAATAAAACAACAAAAAATCCCCAGCATACCAATAATCTTAGGTAATTTTTTTTTATTTTCATCTTTTAATTGTTAGGGTTTTACCGACCAGTAAGTAAAAACGATGATGCATATTGTAATAAATAGACATAAAATCGAGTGAACGAGGGAAAAAGAATGCAAAGAAAGAGAGGGGGGGGGGGTCGAGTAATAACATTAGGGTTCATAAAATAATCTTATTATTCACGTTCTTTGACTTAACCCCTTGACTACTTAAAGCCAATGTATCGACATGAGCACGATTTAACTCTTTGACTTCAATTTACACAAATCAGTGCTCACCCCGACAATTGAACAAATTGTAGTCAAAGACTTAAACCGTGCTCATGTCGATGAGTGGACTCAAAGTACATGAAGAGTTAAATTGGCAATATATCGGGTCGGTATGGGCAATGCGACTCATAAACTAATTGACTACTTGAAGCCGGTGTATACATATTTATATATGTGTAGCGCTTTGGTGACTACTTGAATGTTGAGGCAGGTTTCACTCGGCCACAGGCACACAAACTGAAGTGTGTTTCGTCCAATATCAGGACTCATCATTGTGGATAGAGCGATCACGATCACGATCTTGTAATGCCGGTTGCCATCAAGTTGTGAAGTAGATCTAGGCCTACCGGAAATCCCAACTCTAACGGTTACGTAGTGAGTGGTCAGTCCGAAATGGTGGACAGTCGAACGGTAGTTCTAAGCCTAGATCTTGGGCAACCGCCACACAGCTCCCCCCAAGTGACGAATAATGATGGAATGAGG
>JBCHJU010042636.1:0-11589 GCA_039654505.1 Plocamopherus imperialis | reverse complement strand
AAGAAGAAGAAGAAGAAGAAGAAGAAGAAGAAGAAGAAGAAGAAGAAGAAGAAGAAAAAGAAGAAGAAAAAAAAGAAAAAGAAAAAGAAGAAGAAGAATTATCCTAATAATAATAATTTTTACATAGCGCTTTACCCTGTGACAAGGCAAGCTCAATGTGCTTTACATTATGATCAAGATTGATCATTTTGCATAGCAATAACAATTTGAGAGGTCCTAAAAATCCTCTTATCATAAAGGGAGGGGCATCATAAAAAAAAGTAAATTATTCAAAGTATTAGACTCTGAATACATAAATTAGAGTTGATACTTAATTTATGGAGTCATTATCAAAATTTTATCTACTCTGTCTAACTAGATTAGTTTAATTCTAATTCAAGAGAGTCTCCAGTGTGATGCCACAGTCATAGTCTTGTGTGGGGTCATTGCCATATTTAATATGTCACAGTCATAGTTTAATGCGATGTCCTATGGTAGTCATCATATCTCTCTTTTTTGTAAGTTTGAGAAAGGGGGAAGAAGAAAGTTGTAAAAAAAAGTAGTTTTCTGTGTATATATTTATAAATATATATACATGACTCAAAATGTCATAAAATGAAATTGGCTTGATCAAATGGGTTCCAAACCACTGAATGGTTTGATTTGAAATGTTCCCAGCATAATTCTATTCATGTTGTCCATGATTAGGGCCTACATTTATGTAGAAACGAGATGTAATTAGGAAAAAATCATATTTTAAGACCCATTCCAATATTCTCAATTATATTTTCATCATCAGAAACAATTTCACTTTCACTTTCAGCTTCAGTGCGGAAAAAGGTTATTTAAAAGGTTAATACATTTCCCATCATCGATGTGTGATTTAGAATCCAAACATATCATTGGATTTCTTGATCTAGGTCTTCATCTATCAAGCTTAGCAAACAAAACAAAAAAAACTGTATAATATTATGTTTCTTCACAAACCTGGGCAAACCAGGAGCCCTGCTAGTTACCTTATATATGTTAAATGTTATGTATATATGTTAAATGTTATGTATATATGTTAAATGTTATGTATATATGTTAAATGTTATGTATATATGTTAAACGTTGTTTCTTCACAAACCTAGGCAAACCAGGAGCACTGCTAGTTACCTTATTATATATGTTAAATGTAATGTATATATGTTAAATGTTATGTATATATGTTAAATGTTATATTTCTTCACAAACCTGGGCAAACCAGGAGCCCTGCTAGTTACCTTATATATGTTAAATGAAATATAATATGATCCAAAAAATATTGTAATACTGAGTACGTAGTACATGGCATCATCATTGTTTTTTATATAGTGTTAATAGGCAGGCAAGCACTTTATAAAAAATTCTTGCCAAGTCGGGAGCCTAGCAAGTTATTTATATATATATTGACATATCAGAAAGCAATTTGTTATTTCACATTTTCGCTAAAATGAGTTCTGAAGAAGATCTTTGTTTTAAAGGCATTTTTTGAATGAAATGTGCTTTTTGAAAAAGGCATCTTTGTTTCAAGTTGCAGGAGTCCCTGTCAGGTTGTAAGGTGCATGGATGACTAAAAAAAAAGTCATGCACTACATCGAACATGCAAAGTGTCAAATTCCAGGGGACACGACCCATTACGAAGTTTACAAACATAATACATTGGGAGACCCATATCTACACTGTGGCCTATTATTTACGAATGTCATCAGGCATTCAAACACAAACACCTTCTGCATAATGTTAGTGATATAGAGTATCTTAGACTTTTTTTGTCTACTTTGCTTCTAACCCAGTGATTCTAACCAATTATTTCTATAAATGGCCTGAATTACATGTATTTTTTTGCAGCTTGCTGAAGTGCGGCAAGCCATGTCACATTTTCCCACTGTAATAAGTGAGTAAAAAATCAGCCATATCGGATAATTGTGCCCTTGGCTATAGTGATTTCTTTCTTCTATAGTCTCGAGTATTTAATTCACTTTTGGCAAGCTTAATCTATGAACAAAAAGCGAGTTCTGTGATGTGACAGATTATTGTTGCATATAATGTTAAACATCCTGAAGCCTCTGGAATATTCATATATCCACTTCACTTCCAAAGAACAATACATGAAAATATATAATGATATAGCATCATAAGACTACAGAATAAGGAACAAGGCACTTTACATAAAGTTGTAGAGGAAAAAATTAAGCATAATTATGCATGCAGGAATATAAATATACATGTAATAAATAATCATTTGAAGCAAAATTTGAATGATATTTGATTATCAATACATAAGTGAACATCTTAAATAATATCATTGCTAAGAATGTTAAGATGGGGTGTTAAGAACAGAGGTATATATTATATTATATCGAGTATATAGATCATTTGTGACTTTATCGCTTGAAGGGATTTTGACTGTGTATTTGAGTATTTTGACTGTATTTGACTAAGTACAGCTAAAAATGAAAAGAAAAAAGTCACATAAGGGTTTAAATTTCAATCCAGGAACCAACAGGGATTCATTATAGAATCAAAGGTGGCTCTTTGGTCCTTAATTTCATTGATTTTGAAGGGACAGAAAGACATCACACAGATAATTACATAAAGATAAGAAACATTAGGTCATTCCAGCATTGGCCCATGAAACATTGAATTGTAATAATAAAAAGGAATGTTTGTTGTAAAACATACATGAATCATAGTTCATATACCCCATTTGCCACAACCTGTGACATCATAGGGGAAAGAGGATTTTGCTAGGACAATATAGAATATATTGATTAAGGCACAAACTCAAAGTGTATGAATTATGCATCAAATAATATATAAAATAAACAGAAAATACTTTAAAAATATTGTCTTAAACAATTGATATTAGAGGTAAACCGTATGGTACAATATTCAGAATTCAGTCATTCAAGCAATAAAAAGCTATTGATTTTGCCTGACTTATACACCATAACATGTATTAAAAAACATGAAAAAAAATTATAATAAAAAATAAAAATGTTTAAGCTGAACTTATATGGATTAATTATCCAGGCAAAAATCTGACAAGTGGATACTGATTTCTAAATTCTGTTTTAAAATGTATTCATCAAAGTCACTGCAGTGATTTTTTGCCATAGAAGGTTGAAATTCTATGAGATAAAAATTGGCCAGAACCTCATCCCTCTAATTTTAATCTGGCCATCATTTTCTCCAACATGGTATTGAGACTTTTTCAAACAACAAACCATGGAAAAGAAGAACTTTAACTTCTTTTTTAAAACTCCAGTTTTACTTGCTGTCGATCTCTCCTGTTTTCCCCATTTCCCATTTCAATTTATCACTATATCTTACAGGAAGAAATTAAAATATTTCATTTTTGAGTATAAAAAAACATTAAATAATCTCCCCTGAATCCCCTTAAAGCTAAAAAGTAAAATTATCCCCCCCCCCCCACCCCCAAACACACACACAAGTTAAAATCAAATAGCCAAACAAAACAAAACAAATAACAATAAAGCATCCCTAAGAATCTTTCAGATGGTAGTCTTCTTTCTCCAATACAATTAAAAAGGTCATTCTCATGATGACATTGAAAACAAATACCCGTACCCTCTTTGAAAAAAAAAAAAAAGCACAAAATTGAGCTCAAAACTTCGACAGCCAATGCATAACTTCTTTGTAGCACATATTAGCCGCATCCTCTCCCCAAACAAAATCCAGATGATTCCATTTAGGTATCTCAGTCCAGTATTTCACATTCGACAATGTGGCATTGATTTTCTGTACATCCTAGAATGATACAAAAATCAAAATGAGAGAGAAAACATAGTGAAATGTCTTATAACTTGAACCCTCACCTCCACTCTCCACCCCTTAACCCCAAAAAGATAGATTACATTATTTAAACTCATCTGTTTGAGTTCAACTTCTGAACAAGAAGCGCAAATCAAGGTGACCTCCCTTCCAGACTAGAAACAAATGTAGAATTGTTTATGTGTATAAAAATGACATAATTATTTGGGCATGTTATATTGCAAATTCTCTCTTTTGATAAAACTGAAAGTAAATTTCTGGTCACTGCTCCGAAAATGCTTAGAATATCAACTGGAGGGCAATTTCATTTATAATATAGAGTTTTAATTAAAAGAAGTTGATATAAGATTCATGTACATTTAGTTAGGATGTCAAGATCAAATTCTTCACGAATGAATCTTTTAAGAATGACTGAGTTGACATTACTAGTAGAAAAAAAATTAAGGTGGGTATATGAAGTTACTAACACAAGGAAAATGGCAATACCTTTGGATCAGCAAGCCAATCATTGGAGGCAGAAAAAAGGACACTAGGCACTTTTATTTTCCTCAAATCATAGACAGGAGGACTTGCCTGTATAAATATAAAATATGAAACAACACCGGAATCCATTTTTGTAATCACTGGTGTAATAAGTAACATTAGATAAACTTTATTCAATTTCTTTTAGTGGAACATTTATAATACATCACAAATGAGAAAAAAAGGATGTAGACACTCCTATAAAACAGTAAGACTGTATGTCTCTAAACTAAAACAAATGACAACTCACATTTTTATGGAGAAAATGAAAAATGAGTGACTGAGAGATATATGTTTCATTTTCTATTTCCTATCTTTCAAAATAATTTGTTATAAAAATGTATAGGTGGCATTATTGGTGTGACTATACGACTGACATTATATCACAAATGGTATCATTATATCAGTTTTATATTTATCTAAAAATGTTTAAGGAAAATCACCTGTCCATAATGCTTTATATTTTCAGCATCAGATCCATAGTTATACATTGTAAAGTTGCTCTCTCTGATAAGCTTTGGAAAAAGAAAGGAGAGAAGAAGACATACTACACTTGCACAAAAAACGCACACAAATACAAATTTGGCTGAAATTTTACCGCAACAATTTCCGCCTATTGTAATGATGGGAAAATCATTTTATTAGCAAAAGACAAAACTATCCTCTTACATATCAAAGTCCTTATATTTTTACTCAACTGTTCCCGCTTGAGCTACAGTTACTGATTCAGAAAATTCATACAATTATCGGTAGATACAGGTTTTTAATCTGACTGATCGATTGCTTTACACCCCGTTAACCACTTGGGTCACCTCAGGGTGGGAAAAGAGGAGGGAAAAAGAGATGCCAAGGAGGAAAAGAAGCATTTAGAATAGTGGTCCAAATATGCTAAGATAATGATAGTAAATATTAGCAAAAAGGAGAGACTATTTACAGGGGGAAAAAATATCATCTCTCATAAACAATATAACTATGGCCATCATACTCCAAAATATACACCACTATAACCCCCCAGGATGTTCTACTGCCTTTTGTGTACAAAAGTACTCGGTCCTTCTAGACAGCAAGTGATCCCATTTGTAACACATGAATGGGTGATGGCCAACAATTTTGGACTCAAGGTCAGTCTGCATCAAAACTGATCCATCCCTCCCTGAGCCCAACATGCCTCCCTTCCTCCAGAGAAAACACAAAATCAGCACATTTCCACATGATGGAAATGTCTTCTAGAGAATTACAGCATTAATGTTGCACGCAAGAGTAATAATAATAGTAATTGCAATAATAATAATAACAACATAGCAATAACAGTACTTTTTTTTAATCATTGTGCAAAAGAAATAAAATTCAAAACTGTATGACATTAATAGACTTGATAAACTCTATAAAGGAACAATCAAGGCGGATGGAATTACACACACACACACACACACACACACACACACAAAGTTAAAACAGAGTACAGTAATGTTATGTTATACTTGCTTAAAACACTAACCTGAGAGTAATGAACAAAATCTTTGACTGATGCTCCAGCGGGTGAGTGGTTCATGTAGACTGCTAATCGGGACTATCAAAATAGAAATATTGATTCATTAGTGATAAAAAATGAGCAACATCCGCCCCCATCCCATTCACAGACACACACACAAAATAATCGCCCCCAAAAACAAACAAAAAACAAAACAAAACAGAAAAGCAAAACAAAAAAAACCCAGCAAAACAAAACAAAATAACTAAACCCGCAAACACTCCCCCCCCCAAAAAAAAACAACAACAAACAAACAAACAAACAAACAAAAACAACAACCCAAAAGCAAGCCCCACAACAAAACAAAAACAAACAATAAACAAACCCAGATTGAGTGTGTTAGCTTTAGTGTAAACCAGTTTGGGAGTGAGACTGTAACTATCTTCTTACCCAGTCATGTTGACATGAAAAGAGGCAAAAGGGGTTGAGGATAGTTGCCTTGATTATTTAATCTCATTGAAATATTCAGCATCCAAAGTGCTTTTACACTTTTCATGGGTATGGCTCAAAATGTATTGAAATTTTTTGAAGCTACAGTGGTAGCAACAGAGTGGTCACAGTGGCATAGTGGGTGTGCTTTGGGCTGACAACCGAAAGGCTGATGGTTTGAATCTTGAAAAAGACTTGGCCCAATGAACAACTACTGTACACTGAGACCACAAGGAATGACAAAGCAAATCCCCCTCCCCTTCCTCCTCAAAAAAGTACAACAACAACAACAACAACAATAAACAATAAAAGAAAAGGACCCCCCCCCCCCCAAAAAAAAAAAAAACACAAAAAAACACACAAAAAAACAACAAGACTAATCTAGAACTACGAAACAAAAATGCATTTAAAACAAAACAAAATATCAAAACCCATCACAAATGAATAGACGTGGAACCTGTTATACAATGAGTAGGGAACCTACCTTGTTTATGTTGGATACATCATAACCGGCTATGAGGAAAACAATGTTATAACAGACCCAACGGGTCGCCTTGTTCTGACAAAGGCTATCTACTGCTATCTTGACAAGGAAATCATTTGGCAAAAAATCTTTGCGTCCAAAGACGAAATACACCACCTGGAAAGAACAGATACACAGTACAAAGTTTTGTATACTGTAAAAAATATAAACCTTTCATAAAATATGACCTTTCCGTATGGGCAAAAGAAAATTCAGGTCAACATTCTCTGGATATTATCTTAAATCAAATTTAAAGTAACACTGAAGAGTGGGGTCAAATGTGTCACGCACTATGTCACTGGCATTAAACACACAGTGCTTTTCTTGTTGCAATGGCAACATGGTGGCCTGTTTTGATTATACTGAAATTATCTTAATTGAACATCTTTATTGAAATTACATGTTGACCTTTACAACTGATGGTTTGAATGAAATTATAATGGGATCGATAGGTTAAAAGTTAAACAAGATTTGGATACCAGAATATGTAATCGTTGTATATTCTTTCAGAAAGTTAAAAAATCAGAAGCCAAACATAAAAAATTTTTTTAAATCTCCCTTGAAAGGAGTGGGCGACAAGTGTTTCATATTTCATTTTCCTTGTCATTGATACAGAAGTAAGTATAAGAAGATGGTCAAGTCTCTCCATTAGTCTTAATCTTCTATCTCCACAAAGAGATAGTGAACAGGCCTGTTACTGAATGGTCTTTATCAGTTCATGGTTCATATTCAAGTTCAAGGTTTTTTTTCTGAGACTGAGGTGGGATTATGCCCCTAGAAATTAAATGGCTGGATTTCATATAAAGCATCTTTAAAAGCATTTGAGAGAATGAATGTCAGAGTTGCAAAAATCAATTATGTGAATTCTTTCCTATCTTTTTTAAACATGAAGTAATATTTACATGAAATCGTGACAAATATTAATATTGTTTGTTTACACACCTCATCAGGAATTACACTTAAATAAAGAAGTGCAGATTTCCCATGGGTTGGATTTGTCACTGGAGCTAAAGCAACAAAAAGACGAACCTGGAGAAATGGAAAAACAGAGCAATATGAGAGGTGGTTGTCAAAATATATTTCTTTAAAATAAATGATACTGACCATAAGGTACCATAAAATAATCAGAGATGTTAAAAAACTAGCAAGCATATTCCAGCATTGAGGCTATTTAAACTCTTAGTAACCTATTTATGAGACAAGCCACTAAATCTCCCAACAAATATTATTCCCTTACTTAACATCCCAATGTTTTCTACAACGCTCATATCTTATCACCTTTGTCTCTTATGATCAAAATGGCAAAAATACAAATAATATCACACTTAATTATAACACAAAATCTTTGGAGGAAACACTGCACTGATTAAAAGTAACATCACACAATAATGTCGTTCAGCGATGACAGACTGAGGAAAATCATTTCTTGGACAAATCAAAAAAGCAAGATAAAAAAAAGTCAAAGAATTGACAGCACTGGTCAGCCTAAAATTGTCACCCATAATTCCAACATCACAGCCATGTATATCAATGCTTGGGGGAATCAAACCTCTGAAATCCCTTCATTGCTAGAGACTTCAGAGACCTCAACCACCGATGATCAATATATACATACTAGTTTGATTCCCAAGTAGCCTAAGCATAGTTATTGATCTGGTTAATTTTCACCACTTACCTCACTCCTATGCAATAGAGAAATATAATAGAGTGCATACCGATCAAAAGCCCCATTCAAACCATTTCCAACCATGCCTGTTATCATGGGGATTAAAAATTGTGTTTAATAAATTAAGGTTTGAACTATATATACCTAGTAAAAAATTATCAGTATATCGTTGATAAAATTGGCTTTGTCATTACCTTGGACTGATATTCTGGGCTTTGTGAGAAGAGTGCCATGGCCATTGTTGTACCCTGGGAATGTCCAATATAATGAAGGGAGGGCTGTCCTGTTTTATTTAGGATGAAATCAATGAAGGCTGTCATGTCATACTTGGCCATTTCATCAAAACTGGGGATATTTTCCAGAACAAATCAATTATGAAGCAAGCCACAAATTCAATGGTCCCTTTTTTTAAACCCTGAAATCACTTTTTTGACAATTTTCATAAGAATATTTGTTACATTTGTCTTGTAAACTAACTGACACATTGGCTGACTTGGAAGAAAATCATCATAAACAATCTATCAGGAAAAGACAAAGAAAAAAAAAACCAAAAAAAAAAAACCCAACAGCAACAAAATCAAAAAATGGACAGAGTAAAAGAAACAAAATCTATAAGCACTAGACTTCTGGACACTATTGACTCTGAAAAACCTATGATCCATTCAAATAATTAGATCACATATGTCTTCAATAGTGAGAAGAATGTCCATTATTTCCAGTTTTGAATAAAATAGCTTCGGCAAGTTTGTATTTTCCATACCTCCAATCCCAAAAAATGTCCTCCTTTGGTGAATAGCGGATATGTTTCCGAGAGTATGTATTGCCCCTTGAGTTTCCCATCCACACATCATATCCAGCATCAGCCAAGAGAAAACCTTGAAGAGAATTTTGTTAACAGGCTTTAAAGTGAAAGAACTTAATATTAGAATCTACTCTTTAGCTGATCAAATTGATCGAGGAGATGCTAATACACAGGAATTTTATATATATAATTTATGCTAAAAGCAGTCATAAAAATAACCATGAATAGAAAAATATGTGGGTATTCATTATGTTTGTCTTAAATTTCAGAATAGCTGACAAAGTCGGATGGCTGAGTATTCTAACCGCCTAAAGTAACTCAGTGTTGTACATTTAATATTTTTGCTTGAAATCTTCAGTATCTTTTTAGTGGGCTTTACATTGGTTGGGACTTTATTCCACAATTTGAATGTATTAGGGAATGTGTGTTCAATAACAATTCAATTATGGCCAATACTGAATTCTCTTACCAAGACTGTCATTTGCAAAATTCATGACCCAATCAGCAGCAGATGCAAGAAGACCATGCTGTAAATACACAATTGGTTTTCCTGTTGACTTTGAGGAGCTGCTTTTCTCTCTGCCATGAGGAATGTGGTGAAGGTCAAGGAGAAATCCATCTTGAGTTTGGACAATGAACCTCTCACATGGATAGCCTTGGCTTACTATTAGCTCTGTCTTTATGAAAGAAAAATAGTAATACATATACTGAGCATAAATATAGCTATAGTGAGAAAAAAAAAAAGAAAAAAAAAAACTCATCAAAGTTGACACTTCTCCAGATGGCAGTCAGTGCAGCAGTCGATATGCTACATCTCCATTCTGAATCTAAATTTTGGGAGGACTTCCTTCCTAGGTTAGAGTAAGGACTGGGATTCATGGGTTTGAGTTAAGGTTGAGATTACAGGTTAGGATTGGGGTTAGGATAGGGTAAGAGTAAGGATTAGTACCTAGACAAGGCAAATACCTATACATTGCAGGGTCTCATCTAATTGATGCCTGTACCTATGGTCGAAAAAAAGCAACCTGTCCCCACTCCCTAATATTATATTATATTACATATCATTCTCTGAGCAAAGAGGTTGTTGAAACTTCCCAAATCATAAAATGTTTCCCTGGTCGGTTTTGTATACTTAAGAACTTCATTACCGTTGGTCGGGCTGAAAGTTTCCTCAATCACAAAAGATTTCACCGGTAGGTTCTGTATGCTTCAGCACTTCATCCCTGTTGGACAGTTCTGTATACACTCCCAAGATTTAACAGAATCTACAGCAGAATGGCTATATGGTCAAAGGAGACAATTCTTGAATTTATTGAAATCTATCGATCCCATGAAGGCCTTTGGAAGGTAAAGTCAAATGACTTCAAATTGGCTAGTCTAGGAAAGGGCCAATCAAAATTTGATTGACTTTGTAAGCAAAACATCCATGTAACTGCACTTCGCCATCATAACATTTTTGTGTGGTAGTTAAATCTGGGGAAAACCATAGGTGATGCGGATGACATGCCAAACAGTAGGTAAGGCGGTTTGGCATGGTGGTCTAGTGCAGCAGTTTAGAAACCCCGTTCGGAAAGTAGATTTGTATGGCCCTTTAGGCCTAGAAAAGTATTAGTACCACAAATCTTTCAACTAATGTAAAATACAGTAAAGATACAGAATATGAAGTGTCTATTCAGACCCGGGTCCGAATATAATCCAGTCTTTTCAGACCAGGGTTGCCGGCCTAAGCCCTGGACTAGGCATGCCTCTAGGCTAGGCCTAATTGGACCCTCACTATTTTTTTTTATTTCACAATGTGATCAAACAACAACCACTACAAGTTAAATCGCCTTTCAAATACATCATAGCCCAAACATATCACATAAAAACTGAAGTATACTATTAAAAAGTAGTGAAAACGCTATTAAAATAAACCGAAGACATGATATTCTGATGATTATTGACATATATGAAAAACGAAATGGGAGATCTGAGGTTGGGATTCAAGATAGCGGATGGAATTTTTGACCATTTCGTTTTTCACTCCAAGCTAGGCCTAATCTGCGAACAAAATTAAACCCCTGCTACCCCTTATATCATATATATTATTGTTGTTTGTTGTTATCGTTCCAGCAGTTCTTGGGTTTTTGCCCTTCAGCCTTGTGTCATGCAGATAAGTTGGCAGGTCTTTTTTAGTTGTTCACTGTTGGTGTATTCTCAATGGAGGGAAACAAAACGAAGTTTAATAAAGCCTCCACTATAAAGACAATACAAAACAGTAAATTTTCGGTTATATTCCCTTCTTCAGACAACAAAGAACAATTAAAAGACAATAAACT
>JBCHJU010042525.1:0-11593 GCA_039654505.1 Plocamopherus imperialis | reverse complement strand
CTCTCTCTCTCTCTCTCTCTCTCTCTCTCTCTCTCTCTCTCTCTCTCTCTCTCTCTCTATCCCTCTCTCTCTCTCCCTCTCCTTCTCTCCCTCTCTCTCTCTCCTCTCTTACACTCTGTCTGTGTCACTGTTCTGTCTGTCTACTGTCCATGTCTTGTGCTCTGTATTGTGTTATCTAGAATAAATGTAATTATTATTAGAACATGTATATATACAGGGCTTGAAATAGACCACGGCAATTTGACGCTGCGCCTTTGCAATTTGCCATAATGCCCTTAAAATCTAAGGGTCAACCGCTGCAATTTTTGCAGTGCCCTATTTTTTGGAAAACCCCCGAGCATTGGTTTATCCCAAGACCAGTCATGTCCTCCATGTTTGTGGTCCAGCTTTTCTGTCCTTTTCCACGGCTTTTTCCCCCCCTCAATCTTTCCTTTGAGAATTCCTTTCTGGATGGTGTCTTGTCTTCTGGTATGTCCATAGTATATGTTACTTTTCTATGTTTTATAATTGTATTTACTACGTCTTTCTTTTCCAGACCTATCTTTCTCAGGACTTTGTTATTTGTGCTCTTTTCTTTCCGGGATGTTTAAAAACAAACAATAATTTATACATATATCAAAATACGTATGATTTTGTAAAACTTCCATGTCATCTGACATTTTCCATTCAAAGTTTTTTTTGAAGTTCAGTTAAAAAAAATACTCTACCTTGCAGAAAATCTTTGATGGAAGACAGAGCTCACCCCTGACTCTAAATACGGCCAGATCATGGCAGCCAGTGAGGCACCAGTGCAGTCCATTGAACAAAGGGTTGAAACCCTTATTGATTCACTGTTTGTATGTCCTTCCTTTTCTACCAGCTCTTTTTCCGCTACTTTTATGTTGCAACAATTTTGTTGCATTTTTTTTTGTTTATGTCTTTAAAATTTTATTTAAAAGTTACAGGCTGCTATCTCTTAATAATAATGATGATGATAATAATAATAATAATAAGAAGAAGAAGAAGAAGAAGAAGAAAAAGAGGAAGAAGGAGGAGGAGGAGAAGAAGGAGAAGAAGAAGTAGAGAAAGATTATGAAAAGCAACAATAATATTGATGACAATAATTGTGCAATTTCATTTATTTTTCAGCACTTTCTCTCAACTAGATTTATTTACATTGTAAAGGAATGGAATAGACATTATTTGGATTTTTAACTGAATGGAATGTAATCCATAGTAATGATTATTAAATTTCTTCAAATCTTATTTTACATCACAGGACAACAGTTTAACAGGTTCAGCATTCTTCACCATATCTATAAAGCAACCAAAACAGACTGTCAAAGAACGAAGCTCAGAGCTTGTAAAGGAATTCTGGGCAACTTTAGCAAGTGTGAGATTTTTTTTTTCTTGTATAAAGGACAAAATACAATAGTTACCACCTAACTGGACTCTGGCTTAATGGACATTTCGCCTTCATGGACATTTTTTCAGTGAAACTGTTTTTTTTCTTATTATGAATATCACCCCTCTAATTGGACAAAACAAAACAAAAATTTTGTCTAATTGGACGTTTAGATTCGGAAAAGATAGTTTGACCATCAACTTTCAAATTTATTCAAGGACCATAGAGAATCCAACTTTGCGTATGAATGGACTATTGTGCTCCAGGTTGCTTAGCATAGGGAAAGAGGGGTCTGGCAAAGATTTATTGGTGGGTGCTGGTCCAGGTGTGAATAGAGCTAAGGTGTCAAAAACTGCTGCAGGTCATGACGGCTCTCAAGCATGTAACACACTGTCTAGGCATTTTCCATGACATGGTTTTTGGCCAATCACATCTCATCCTTGCGTTTAAGTGACCACCCCTTTGGCCCATCAGTCTCATGCTTGATATATCCTATGTTGAACCAAGCCTACGTAATAATACGACTATCCCTCTGATTGGTCAGCACACAATTATTCTCTGTTTTGTTTTCCGTGGTCATCTGCCAGAGTTCCAGTGCTTTGTTTGCTTAACAAGACAATTCAACATGGGAAGGTGACTCCTTTTTTTTATGAAATATAATGTACAACATCCAATTTGATGGTGTGATCATTGTCCAACCATGGACTATCGGCCATCTCGTCCGGCCATTTTGTTTTAGTGGACGTTTCGCCTATATGTACGTTTCTTCTAATTGGACGTTTTTGCTGCTTCCGTGTGTCCGTCCAATTAGGTGGTATCTACTGCAATTTATTATTACAGTAGCAGAAGTAAAAATGGCTTTGCTGTCATTGATAGATACTTGCCCTTTTCTATGATGGTCAAACTAATGCCCTATTTATTCCTTGAAATATTTGTATTGGTTATTTGTCACATAGTTTCTCTCCACGTTTCTCGTTTTTGAGCATGTGTTTTTGATTCGTGGAGGTCATTCATTGTTGAATGACTTTTAGATATAAATATATAGTGCTGATGTTGATTTTTATTTATTTTTGGTTGCTGTGCTGACTGATAATTTTGTCATGATTTTGATATCTTGATTAAGATGGGTTGTGCGTGTTCTTCGCTTGTCTTTTTGGTCTTTTTTGCGTTAGGCTTCTATAGCTGTTTGAGCTGGTATGTTTTGTCCCATCTTGAATTATGCATTATGGTAATATCCAGCTTTGAATTTTGATCTTCAAGCTGACAGTTTTTGATTGGCACTGCTTCCATAGCTCTGTTTTGGTAATTTTGTCTGGCTGGTGAATAATGATATTTCCATGGGCGGTTTACATATTTCATTGTTGTATGTGATTGTAGTTGTCATGAGTGCTGCATGTTATTAAGGTTTTATCGCATTATTTCATGTTGATCTTCTTTCTTTTTGTCCTTTTTTAAATATAATTTCCAAAAAGGCACTATGGTTAACAGTTTTCTTTTTTCTGATGTCTTCATTTTTATGAATCTTTCCCATGCAGTCCACATTTTGTAGTTTCAATTTTTTAAGGAATGTAAATAGACCCTTGACTGGAAGAGAAAATATGCTTGAAGCTTAATTTAGAAGTTCAAATTGAAGCTTGAATGCAGTTGTAGAGTGCATCCATTATGTAAAGATGCATTTATCACTAAATAATTTGAATGTGACAAAGAAAACATTCATAGTTTTCGTTTACAGAATTTTTTTATTCTTCAAGTTGTATGGCTTTTTAGAGATCCTGTTTATTCTCTTAGTCATATCTAATTTGATTCGTGAAAGATTTGACATATATTTATGTTTATATTTGTCCTATATTTTAACATTATAAAGTTTGTTGATTTTGAGTATGTAATGAAAAGACAACAGAATAATTTACTGTAACTATGTCTTTTTTGATAAACCAAGCCTTTTGTTGTTGTCTCCCAACGTTTTTATGGCTTAAAGGAACCAAAGGAGACGAGAGACCTAGCTTTACGAGCTCTTGTACAGCACATTCACTCACAGTGGAACCAAAAACGAGTTGATGCTATTTGTGCCGGGCTTGAGAGTTTAGTAGAATGCTCCAAAGTTGAAGCAAAGTAAGTTTTTCAAAAGGGACTTATTAAACAAGGATGTCTTTTTATGGGGCATCTAACTGGAAATGGTATTGTAATTTCAAATGTATACACATGTATACTTTTTGAAACTGGGTCTAATAAAAGTAAATTAAAGCATATTGATTTACACAAGACTAAGACTGATTTCGTATAAAACAAATTTATTTCCATAGCTTTGTAAGGTTCATGTATATCTGAAAGTAATAGTGACTAAGAGGATAATTTTAAATATGAGGTTATGCTATTAATTCTTTAATGATATAGGATTTTTCTGCTCACTCTAAACATTAATATACTTAATGTTAAAAGAAAAGATTATGGAGATAACTGTTGATAGTTTCGACAATGGCCGGTGCTTTATCATGGTCTTTTAATTATTTATTATCTCAGTGTTTCATGAGTTCAATCTTAAAATTTTAGACCTGTTTGTGATGCCCTGCTCTCTTGCGAGAAGTTGACATTTGAAGAGGAACTGCACTGGGTAGCAACATTTAAACTCACCCGAAAAATCATTGGAGGTGTTGATTACAAGGTGATTTTTTAAAAGTTGTTTTTCTGAATTTTTTTTTTTTTATATGTATAAATTTGATTAAAATCTATCGGCCTGGTACAACAATTCTTTGTTGTGGTTCTTAATAGCTGAGTTTCAAATATTTTTTTTCACATTTTTCATTTTTATGTCCACCAAAGATTTGATTTCTACTATTTTCAAACAAAGACATTTGATTACCGTGTAAAACTCAGGAAAATGAATGAGAAAAATATTTTAAACTGTTCGCATTCTTCAATACATGTACTTAGAGGATACCTAAAACATGAAGATGATTGTTATCTAAATGAAGATTAAGAATCCAGATCTTTTTTTTATTTTAGATTCTCATTCTAGTCTAGGATCTGCATATTATCCAGTCTTGGTGTGCCCAGTGCTATCGTAAAACTCAGAATTAAGATAATGTCAAAACTCAGCAGGCCACTAAATATGGCTAGTTTCAGACTAGAATTAAATCTTAAAGGCATCAGATCCATCATGGACTTAGATTATTAAACTAGAATTTCAAATGGTGCCAATGATCCACTGAAGTTTATTGCTTAGCCCTTTGAGACCATCTGCTACTCATGTTCACTGGCTCTCTGAAAATACTGGTATAACTTTTAATGTAAATGACTCAAAGGCTAATTGTTCAAATATGTTTATGGCACTAAAACAGGTACCAAATTTCATATCTCCTTTCAGGTAGTTAATACCTTTAATTTATTACTACTTAGGTATTTAGATTATCTTATGACTTATTAGACTTTTATTTCCCATTTTTGCTTAATTTTTTTATTTTGTATTTTACAATTTTTAGGATTTGAAACCAGCTTTTGTTTTTTCTCTATTACCTATTAGGATGAGATTAATGTGGACTGTTTGAGTATTGAACATAATCTTTTCTTTTTTTTTTCTTTGAAAGGGTGTGAGGGACTTGCTGAAAGTTGTGCTGGAGAAATGCCAGTTATTGAATCTCACCAATAATGTTTCAACATTGCCTCGCATCAAAGTTGTTGTAAATGTAAGGGCAATTGATCTCTATTTGTGGTGGTTGAAATGCTTATCAATATTATAAAGTGCAGTTATTATTGGATAAATGAAGGGTTCGATGGCAAAGAACTATAAATGCTATTTTGGATTATCTATAATCTGGTCATTATTGGAAGTAGGAAGGGTTTTTTTTTTTACAGAGTCATTTTTGAATTGTCTATGATTTACAGTCGATATTGCAGCATTTGTTGCATTCTGCTATCATGATTATTTTAATGACATAATCCTAATGGATATGTTGTGTTCTGGTAAATCAAAATTTAAAAATTGTATTCTGCTTGTATCACAGACACTAAGATAATCCTTATATAGTGTTTATTATGCCATCAAATACTTCATTTAGATATGAATTTATATGAAAAAGAATATTTCCACATCTTTTCATACATACAGGTCATTATTTTCCATTAATGGAGTAGTTGCTGAATGATTTTCTAACTTCTTTATTTTCATTTATATAATTAAATTACATGAATTTGAATTTATTTTTATAATTTTTACTGTCTATTTTGATATTCACCAGTCTTTAAATGATATCATACACACTTATTTAAGAGGAAATTCCAAGTGAGTTGTAATTTCTTGTTGACATTCAAAACTTTTCTGCATTCTGTAAATATATGAGATTTGGCTGCATGTCATTTTTCAGAGAGCTCTCTTTTATTATATTTTTTTTACTTTTGGCACCTTTTTGTACTTATCACATTTTCTCATCCTTTTTTTTTTGCAGCTGGTGGAATATATTATCAATCGAACTTCATGTTTGATGCCTGCATACCTTGCAATCTACGAGATTTCTAAGTTTGAGTTAGATAAAAACCAGCAATGGCCTCATTGGGTGAGGTTGCTATTAAAAAAAAAAAATTAATAAATATATATATATCGTATATATGAATGCAATTCAATGATTGGAAGTCCTATGAGATTTTGAACAAAGATTGCTCTTAGTGTGAATAGATTTTTTTTCACTATAATGATAAGGGTTCTTGAGTTGAAATTTGATAATTGAAGGATTAGAATGATTTTTTTTAAAACTGAAATTGATTTGTCTTAAAAAAGAAAACAGAAACATTTTTACTGTCTATAAGCTGTAGATATTATAGATTTGAATTGATTGTGGATTGCTCATTTCCTTTCAAATGAAGAGAAGACACAATAATAAATGTGCGTTTTGAACGGCTACTCTGTCATTTAGCGTTTAAGTCAAGTTATGTCTTGGTTGTATTAGCTTTGAGATTTTAGAAACCTGCCTGTGATTTTGGTTTTTACACTGTTCATTATTTGTAGCTATAAGAAAATTATCAACTTGGCTTTCATATAATAAATGACACAAATGTGATTTCACTACATTGCACGGATCACAATATTAAAAAGTACAGTAAATTCATTATCATTTTTTTTTTATGACACATGTGTCAGAACTTTCAGTGTTTTTACGGATTTCCATTTTCCTTTATTAACAATGTATTTTTGATTTAATTTAGCTATTATGTTTTCAATGTTTGCAGCCTCTTGGAAGACTCCTTTTTGACTTTGTGGATGGGTTCCGCCATTGTGCACAGATGGTTTCTATATCAAGTATGTAACCTCTATGTCCTACATAGATTTACCAAATAAGAATGTAATCATAGGTCATATTAAAATATTTTTATTTCCGTCTCTGGTAGGTCTTTAAGCTCCATAAAAATCCATGTTTTCTTGTTTTAATGGTAAAAAACAGTGACATGTTTCTATTTTTAATGATGCAATGAGCCTTTGTATAAAGTTAGATGAATTTAATGAGGCCACAATGGCTCAATGGTAGAGCTTAGGACCTTGGACTGTTTGTGTTTTTCCTTTAGCAAGGAAATTTACTCCAATTGCTTCTCTCCCCAGCTGTCAATCTGGTAGGCCTACCTGGCAATAGGATGGTATTCTTGCACTAAATGAACTGCACTTCATGTACTCGGGGAGTGGGGGGGGGAGGCATGCCTTGTAGGAGGATAAATGTATTATTATAAAGTGCTTTGAGACTGTTTACAATGGTGTATTAATGTATCAATGTATAACACTGTATCAATGCAGTAATTTCTAAATGTGATCTTTTACAATGTACTTATTTTCTCCTTAATTTGTCTTTATTTCAGGACGTCACCAGCTCCTACCCATCATCGGTCACTCAATGTCAGCAAGCAATGTTTGGAGACTAAACAGATCTACTTTGAGATTTGTTTTGAATGGCCCCCTCCCTTACAATAGGGTAGAGTATTTTGATTCAGCTGCTAAATGTTGGAAAAAAATGTAAATTTAAAAGCTTTTTGTAAATGAAAGCATTTGACTCAAATGTTGATTTTAATGTAATTTTCTTTGTAACAGGAGCTTCAGGAGCCCCAAACAAACTTGTTGCGATATGTTTTGGAACAATCATATTCGAGAGAATTGGTTTGCAGTATGCTGGATTTAAGCATCCAGGTGAGGCATACTTCATTTAAAATAAAATAAATTAAAACTCCACCATGTGATCCTTCTGAAGGGAAATTTGGTGAAAACAGAGCCTCAGCCGCGGAGCAGCGCTGTAAGTGGAGGGAATTGGTGTAAATAACCGTGTCTAAGGGTTAAATCACAATGTTGATGACATGATTCGAACAGCCAACCTTCTAGTTATGAATCCAAAGCACAACCGCTGTGCCACTGTGACCACATATTTACCATACATGTCCTCTTGAATAATACAGATCCCTTCTAGGATGGCTTAATTTGGAGTCAAGCCTATGTCACGGGTATGATGTGCACAGACTTTTTCAGAAAAAAAAAGGTTTTACGGAGCAGAAAACAAGATTGATACAGTTCTTCACTGGCTTGTATATTGAGATTCCACTCTGGAAAGACATCACAACGGACCCCTTTAGCATTGTCTTGTGAGTAGTAACCATCGTTTTGTCAATTTGCAACCAGAACTGGCCAGGATGTTTTGGGTTGTTTTTTTGTTTTTTTGTTGTTGTCACAGTGGCACAGCGTTTGTGCTTTGGGCTCACATCTGAAAGGTTGGTGCTTCCGAATCCTGTGAGGGAAATTGTGATTTAACACTTCGACAAGGCTATTTACACTAGTTGCATCCATTTGGGGTGCTGCTCTGCGGCTGACGCTTGTTTTTCAGTAAAAAACCAAAAGCTAAATTTCCCTTCGGGGGATGAATAGAGTGGAATTTTATTTTTTGTGTATTTTATTTTTGTTGTTGTCTCCACTTCAACGTCAAAAGAAAACCTGTGGTCTGTTAACAGCCTCCTATATTGAGCCACGCTCCTAGTAAAAGTGTATGAAAGTCAAAAAATAATGAAAATCTGACCTTAGATTCTTCATCAGTGTCAGGTGGTGGTGCTGCTTGATATGAAAATAGCAATTGTAACTGAAATAGATCTAGCTGTAGTGACAACTGACAAGTTTACGATTTGATCACCCTTTAAGATACCTATTACATGACTGATATATTATGGCTGTCGGACATGTTCAAACGTCACATTGCATATAAGGAGATGTAGCCTAAGTCTAGATCATATCTTAAAAAGGCTAGAATTGCAGAATCCAATTGGTCTGGTTTTTGATAGGAGAGCTAGAAAATTAAAATCTTAAGTGCGCTAGAATTGAAGTTCACCATGATGTCTAAACATACCGTGCAATAATAAATCCACGACGAAGATGACGACACAATGCACAATGAAACAAAGAAGAGCAGATCACAAGGCAAATATTTCTCAGTCAATAGTAATTAAAAAGCATTATTTATAAATATATGAGACCTAAATCTAGATTTAAAAAACTCATGCAAATATAATGCTCTCCACCTAAGAAGTGTATATTTGGCTTGCTCCAAGGCAAAATTGTGTCCAGCCAATCAAATGGCTACTAGCATTCATTCATGTCCTTCTTGTAATGCTGTGTCCCAAATTCCCAATCTTGCTTATGGCAGTTTTCCTTTCACTCCATTTGGAGTGACGTTATAGGTTGGTTTTTGTATTGATCATAGCATATATTACTTTTGGCTCATTTCCCAAAATACTTTTAAATACTAAGCTACCACATAGTTGGTTGAACGTTAGTTTCAATCATTAAATGACCCAACTCTGTTATTAGAGAATTGCAATATCTGGCTTTCTCTTTGTCTAGAAAAACCCCTTTTGCTGGTGCAATTTTCAGGACTATGGTGAAGCGAATGATGGTCATTGCTATTTTAAAGAAGACCCTCAATTTCGTTTGCATCCGTCTCTTAGGTGGAGATCATTGTATTTAATCCATATCTTTGAGTAACTGTATTCTAATCTTTAATAATAAAAAAGAGTGTATCAATTCATCTACAGGCGAAACAGCTTTGTGAAGTTTTGGAGCAGCAATTTGTTGATCTTTTGGTGCTGGCTTTGGAAAGATTTGAACACGACAACTCCAGGCAAAGCAATTCACAGCTTCAGTGGCAACATCTTTCTTCTCAACTTATTTACTTTGTTCTCTTTCAATTTGCCAGTTTTTCACATATTGTACTTTCCCTATATGACAAGGTAAGGCTTTTTATTTGCTTTGTTTGACATATTTAGTTCTGCATTAAACATTGATACCACAATGTTTTCTAAATTATGAAAATATTTTATTATTCAAACCATGCCATCTTTCTGCTGTAGTTATTCTGAACAAATCATAAAAAAGATAGATTAAAGTGAGTGTGGTAGGATGAAAATTAAAACAAGTTTTTAATGAAGAAAATTTTAATTGAAAATGTCCAATTTTGCACTTATCGTATATAGGGAAGGAATCAGATTTGAGATGATCTAAAATTGTGAAAAATATGCTGAGGAAGTCAGATTTGCTGTTTAAAATAGGTTGATGTCCTGCACTTTTATGTGATCTGTTAATATCCTTGGTGTTTCTTCAAGAAAATGATAGCCCAGTTTATTTTTCATGATGCAGACATTTCATTTTCTTCTGACATTATTTTCAATCTTTGCAGCTGAAAGGAAAAAATCTGAAGAAAGGCAGACACCATTTAATGTGGGTCCTCTTACAGTTCATTTCAGGCAGCATTCAGAAAAATCCAGTAAGGATGATGTGAAAACCTATGTGGAAGTGTATTTTTTGCATGTTTGACTCTTTGTTGATGATGAGAAAATTATTACTATGGCGACTAAATCACATACTGTCAGTCCTTTGTTGTATTTTAATTGAATGTTTGGAATATGATTGAGAGTGAGTTGACATATTTCATACTTATTTGAACCATGTGAAAAATTTAAGATGAAAATGTTACTGAAGACATATTTACAAAGAACTTAAAAGATAATTATAACATTTGAGAAGAAAGTATCAATAGTGAGGGTCAATTTTACTTTTGCAAAAGGGAAAATAAATCAGACAAAACATTTTTTCCATGACAAACAATTATTATAGTCATATATCATTCAAAGTTCAAAGTATCAAATTTGCTGTATTTACTTACAATTTCCTTGAAACAAATTGGTATTTTTTATAATGTTTTTCTTTGTAATAGTTTATAATTCAATAAGTGTCAAGGCAATGTTACTATATTTTATGAAATTAATTTGAAGCCTTTGTCATTTCAACTGCAACATTTTGTTATTTTCCATGTATTTCAATTTTGAAACCCATGAATGAAATGATTTTCTCTATTCCTCATTTCTTATTCCATTGATTTTCATGTGAGTTTTCTTTGATAATGCTTCCAGATTGATGATTTTCTGCCAGTGATGAAGCTTTATGACCTGCTGTATGATGACAAAGAGCCAATTGCCCTACCAGACATCAACAACCCCCAGTCCACTCATGTCATGGCCGCCACTTGCATTTGGATCCATCTCAACAAAAAGGCTGGCAGCATCAAATTGCGACCTATTCCCGTCTCCTTAAGAGAGCATTTAGAGTAAGTGATTGAAAGAAGAAGAACTTGGTATACTGATGCATGTGCATGAAAACAAAAGTTAAAGCAAAGTTTAATAAAAGCCTCCACTCTAAAGACAAAACAAAACAGTAATTTTTCAGGTTTAAACCCTTCGTTTGTTTTGTCTTTTGAGTGTAGGCTTTTATTAAACTTTGTTTTGTTTTCATTCAAATTGAGCAATGGGTCTTTGTAATTGATGCACCTATATTAAGACTTTTAAGAATCTGGATCTTTAATAATGTGGAAAGAATATTCCAATTTATTAATTATTTTGACGCATTGCATTTTAAAGAATATTAAGTGGAATTTGCATTAGATCTATAATTATGTTACTTCTCTCAACAAATTATTTAAAAATTATTGTCTTGATTTTCCTGATGTTTTTAATATTGAAACCCACAGATTTTTGAAGCAGAATGTGAAAACCATCAACCTTGTTGGCTACAGAATTGCTCTTATGTGTAATGCATGTGAGTATATTTAGTTAAGTAACCATTGCATGCTTAAGGGGAAGGACGGCAGATAGGGGTCGACTTCCATGAAAACAACTGGAATTTGGAATTGGGGGTTTATTTAT
>JBCHJU010042414.1:0-11593 GCA_039654505.1 Plocamopherus imperialis | reverse complement strand
TCATCCTAGCAATAGCAAGAGTACTTCAAGGAATAGGCGAGGTCAATGACCCTTCTATAGTATTGTACCATGCCGTCATCCTTGCGGGCCTATCACTATCATCATTTCATACTGTTCAATGTAGTGGTCAACTTCCTAATTGTGGATAGCAAACGGCATAATAAAAGAGCTCATCCCTCCCTGTGCGCCCCCCACCCCCACTTCCTGTCTGTCTGTCTGTCTGTCTGTCTGTCTCTCTCTCTCTCTCTCTCTCCAGTGCACGTATTAGAACAGATTTACGATGACGGGTCGGCAGGACAGAAAAAAGCGCAAATGCCGACCGTAATCGTAAAATATTAACTAACATCATCAGGTTTCGATGAGATGGCAAAGACAAGAGTGCAGTAATGATCCGAACGTGAACAACAGGCGTAGGCTCTAAAACGGCTAGGCGCCAGGCGCAATATAAATTAAAAATACAGAATTGCCGCGAAACAAACCCCGACTTGCATGAAAACACTTTAAGTTTTAATTCTTCGAAAATTAGCAGCGCCGCCTCGCGCTTACGCGCGCTCCTTGCCAGCCGTGTCTATGCGGAATACACAAAGGCCTAGGCTACATGACAATGTGTACATCTACACGAATGTAATTTCGCACCACGCGTACGCGCGGCGAACAGCTTTCTCTCAGTGTTCGTCCTTAGATCCAAGTACATGTACTAGTAAAACTTAAGCCATGGATGTTAAATTTTGACCGCAGTGTCACGGCTTTCTGGCAAATGATGAACAATCGATCACGGCGACTCCTAAATGATGAGCCATCGATGTTAATTCAAGAGCCATCGATGTTAAATCTGGCGAATCGCCGATCGCGGATTTTCGGGAATTCTCCCTCAGAGAAATTTTATACTTGCAGAAATTTCCGCGAGGGCGAAAAATGCGGAAATCCGCAAATTTGCGGAGGAGTGGAAGGCCTGCTTTCTGAGAACAAAATCAAATGGCAGATTGCTTCAGGCTACCTTTGTAAAATAATGATTAACCTCACTGATGAGCTGATCCTACATTTATTGGGAATTTTGACCTTAAGCAAATAGTAATTTCCTGCATCATAAGGTTTGTTGTTCTTTTTTAAGGGTTTGATGTTTTTTAGGGGTTTGATGTTTTTTAGGGGATTGTTGTTCTTTAGGGGATTGTTTTTGTTTGTGTAGGGGTTTGTTGTTTTGTTAATTTTTATGAAGTGCCAAAGGCCCCAAATCAAACTTTTAAGTGTAGAAAATAATGAAGTAAATATATCAGAATAAATTAAAAGGTTCAAAAATAAAGAACATCTTCACACACACACACACACACACACACACACACACACACACACACACACAAACACACACACACACAAATATCCTTAGCACCATGCAAGATTTGCAACTATGCCTTGAACAAAAAACTAGGTCCATTCGGACAAGCTGATCCGTTAGGGTGGATATGCTTTCACTGGAAAAAAAAACTTTGTGGGAAGTGCAACACTCCAAAATACTAACGCACATCTGGCAAAATTAGGTTTAAACTGGAAAATAATCATTATTTAGGTCCAAAAAATTGAAATAAAATCCACTTTAGTAGGCAAGTGGACAAAATGTGGTGGGTTTTTTTTTTCATGAGGACATTTAGAATTTTGTTCCCTTTTACACTCCAACATGGACCGGAGGGTGGTTTACCAATGTCTGCCAAAAACTGAATACTTGTACCTAACTCAATCCCACCTAAGCCCCTGCGGCAGAGTTTACAGCCATATCCAAGGACAAGGGACATCCGCATACAAATGAACCTCATCATTTTTAACCTGTTGCAGTAACACAAGAACCAGACCTGATAAAACATGAAAATAAACAGTAAAACTTTTAACAGAAACCATTATGATTTAATTTTTATTCCCATTTGTTTTCTTGGCGGGAAAAATCATTACTACTCCTCCATCCAACATTGACAGCCCCTTCATCTCTTTCGCCCGTCTTTCATCCGACACCCTCCTCTGTCAAATCGCGATGTAGATCTAACATGATCTCTGTTTGATTCAACATTGTGACTAGGTATCTTTCTTCCTCCATCTCATCCCCAACGTCTGATTTAAGGTCAAAACAATGAAAATCAATTTTCAGGACGATTGCTCTGTGACAATCAGAAGTGCTAAATTGAAAGTAAAAACATTTAGAAGAAGATTTTCGTCAGGAACAGGAAGTCACATTAAATTATAGTTTCTGATGAGATTTCCGGTATTTATAGGTATCTAAATTAACGACATCAAAAGTGGGAACAGGTGAGCATGCATTGATCAATTACAGTCGATCTAGGTACAGGATAGGGGTCCGCGGCGGTCGATCTAAGTGGGTATGTTAATTAAAAACAAAATATTTAATAAAAGTCTGAAATTTGTGGTACTCGTAGAAAATGCACAATGCCGGGTTTCATGTTTAATTCTTTTTGAATACTTGAATGGCAATGACAGTCTCCACCTACCTCATGACCTTATTGTTAAATCTGACCCTAAAGTCATAGAATGGCTTTACAAGTATGCTTGAACTAATTTCTGTCAATTGGGTATCGGATTAACAAAATGGCTTTACAAGTATGCTTGAACTCGTTTCTGTCAATTGGCTATCGGATTAACAAAATGGCTTTATAAGTATGCTTGAATCATTTCTGTCAATTGGCTATCGGATTAACAAAATGGCTTTACAAGTATGCTTGACCTAATTTCTGTCAATTGGCTATCGGATTAACGCATGCAGCCTCTATCTACCTAGAATAGGTCATAAGTATGAAGAAAAATGTCCACAACTTCATTATAATCTGGACAATGCTAAATTCTAGATCTAAAACTAAATCTGAACGTACAGTGGAACTTCGGTATAACGTGCCCGGGATAAAACGTACACTCGGCTATAAAGTACGTTTTTCCAGCTCCCGAGTCCCAACATTAGTTTTTCTTCCTAAATTGCCTGGTCTATAACGTACTCTGCTAGAACGTACTTTTGGATGCAATGGACAATTTCAAAGCCCCATTTTGGATAAAGTACCATTTCTACAACATACTTTTACTTCTTGGCATCACAATGAATACTAGTCAATGAAATCGTATTGCTAGAAAGTAGACATTCTGTCATTCAACATCAATGAGCCATTAGCGGATGGCCCGAGTCGGACTCGCCCGTAAAGCTGGACCTACCAGATGTTCACACCTTGACTGAACGTTTCCCCTGCCTTCCCGGGAATGGCGTAACTGGCATGCTTGTTGCGTAGGGCTTACTGATTCTTGATCTTTGACTCCCTGTGAACCTTCAACCAAGGCCGACTGACAGTCCCTCCTCTCCGCCTTTGATCACCTAGCAATACCTACTGCCCTGCGCCTGTGCCCCCTCCTCCCCTTTCCACTCTAGTTCTACATGTCCCCGGGACACGGGGAGGCGGCGTTTACTGGCTCATCGTTTGCTCTCATGGTCCACGTTCCTTGGCCCAACCATGCCATAGAAGTGAAGTAAAACTGTATTGCCCATGCATTGCACTACATAATACTAAAGACGGTTTGGGGCCAAATGCTGTGCACTGATTCAGATTGGTTCACTCAATCCAAACAAACAGCCAAACTCAAAGCAAAACAAAATTAAAATCATAGCAAGCCACCGGTATAGAGTAGACCCAGTCCACAAAGAATAAACGTTCTTGTTGGGGGTAAGACATGCTAGTGCTGGTTTGCTAAAAGCACCGATTGGATGACGTCCTTTTGAAACCTCGGCAACAACGTACTAATGTACTGGTCCGAAGGGAGTACGTTATACCAAGGTTCTACTGTATATAAATATTACTTAGTAACTGTGGATTTTTAAACCATATGAAAATTTCATTAGGTGCTATGCAATGAATGTATTCATATTTTTTTTTATTATCACGACAATGTATTAATCAATTGAAAAAGGTCAATTTTGGACCTAATAAATTTGTTAAAAATGAGACCACATAATGCTTTGCTCAAAAGCACTTAATAAAATCATGAAGACATTCATGAACAGGCGAAGCTTCTTATATAAATTTAAGAATACTGGCCCAGCACTTGATTTCATAATCTTATCATTTTGTCATTTTCTTCGAATGATGGAAACATTGGATTCTTTTACAGATTTGAGAAACGGGTGGAGATTGAAAAGCCCCAGTAAATCTTTTGCAGTGTATGCTGCAACAGCCACAGAGAAGAAGGAATGGATGGCCCATATAAATAAATGTGTCAATGATCGACAAGCTTTGAGTAAGTAACACAATCTGGGCTTATTGAATTTTTCCTTCACTGTAATTTAGTTAATTATGTTTGTTTCCAACGCCAACAGAGGAATTATAGAAAAAGGGAGAAAGTATTTCCAGGACTAACACAATCCTTTTTGATCGTACGAAACAAGAAGTGCAAACCAGTTTGTAGGAAATTCAAACACAGGTAAGAGAACTGAAGATGTAGCTATTTCAATAAATATTTTATTTACACATCTATCAATCCCCAAAGGGAAATAGAAGAAATCCAAAAGGCCATTGGAAAAATTAAGGTACAAAAGTCGCCAGGATATATGTCCAGAAATGATTGACTCATTCTACCCACAGCATGAGTACACTCGGACAGCGTGACCTACTTACCTGGACCAAGCAGGAGTTATCTTGTACACAGTGTTGGGCTGCTAGCTCACTTAGCTGCCCATGCAAGAGTTTACTCAGATCATGACATTCCATTGCTTATAGACACAGAACTCTTTCATTTAGTGAAGATATGAAGAGTAATGTCACATGACTTTGTCTATGGAGGCCTTATTAGGTGCAAGCTTTTGAATTGACTTTTCATCCCCTTTTTTATTATTTTAAGCTGGTTTTTAAATTTTTGTTTCGATGGCGAGCTCTCGCTCAGCAATTTCAGTACAAAAATGTGAGAGACATTGACTTTGTCTCGGGTAGTGAAGATAGAGAATGCCTGTAGGATAATAAATCTGATTTAGATAATTTCAGTTCTGAAGCAGAGTCTGATAATACTACTAGCATAGTTAGATCTACTAGTTCTAGTTGACCGGACCTGGGCCTATAGCAAAACTAACAGCTGATTACGGTGGGCATGGCAGGGTTTGGGGCTGGGCTGGGGTAGACTGAGTTGAGATCCAAGGAAAAGAGGCAATACAAACTACTGCATGCAATATGCCAACAAGCATGGAAATTGAAGCAAGTGCTGGATGACTGGTGAAAGGGAGCAATAATACCAATACACAAGAAAGGATGGAAAATGAAAAATAATAATGTCAGTATCTAGAAACCTAACTCATTCTATACGAACATGGAATGTATCAGTGTGGGCCCGATTAAGTCTTTGCGCCCAATCATCGCCATGAGTCAAGAGCCCTCACTCCCCTCCCCCTCAAAATGCTCCATGCATAACCTTACCTGCCCCCACTCCTGTCATAGCTTTTTTATATTAATTTGTTTCTTTATTTTCGTTGCCCAGTCGGCGTTGGTCCTAGTGGTGCAACAGATTCCCCTGTCTGGGTGCCTGATTCAGATGCCAAAGTATGCATGCATTGCCGCAAGTCAGAATTCACTGTTGTCAACAGGCGGGTATGTTTTGTTTTAAAAATAACTGGAAATAAAAAGTCTTAAAAAAAATAAATTTAAGCTCTTAAAAAGCACATATATTCATTCAATTATGCTATAGAAAATGGCAATGATTTTTTGAAGTGTGGAAGGGAGCTGAGATATAGCTTTTATTCAGTTTACATGTTTAATACCTCACTTATCTGTCATCTAAGTAAGCATTTTTCGTCATCTTAATTTTTTAAGGAAAAAAAAAAGTCTTGAACTGCCCCAAGAGAACGATAGAAAATTGTCAGACTTTGTAACTCCACAGTGAAGTGTGGATTCACTTCTATTATACTCTTTTATTTGATCAATGCGGAGACTGTAACTATTCTTTTCAAGGCAATTAGGGGACAAGCAATGCTACCTCTAGAGGAATTCAACATGGAAAATAGTCACAGAAGATCTGGTGCTCAAATATTTACATTGCCTTCATCAAATGTAAATAGCCATTTGTATTCATCTTTCCATAATACATTCAGATTGTGGAATTAACTTTCTAAATACTAGAATAATAAATTACTTTAGGCAATAATACTCGGCTATCTGAGTTTGTCAGCTAATATGAAGACTAAGACTGGAGAAGTCTTCCAAACTCCACCAAAAACTTGAATGCTACAGATAATTTCAAGGCAGGTTGTACTATATTGTTATCCCAATAATATAGTCTTGCTTCAGATTTTATGATGAAATGCAATAATACAGTGGAGCACACCTATAAAGAACATGCTTTAAGCGAATTGATAGAGATAAAGAACCAATTTGGTTGCCACGTTTTTTTCCCTCTTTGTGTCAATAAAATTTTGACGCATGTAGCAAACATGCAATAACAAACCGATGGCTGTAACGAACGCATTTTCTTGCCCGACGTCCTTATTTCCTTCTTATTTACGACTGAAATAACGAACCAGTCCATTTCGATGACTATGACTGAACTCAATTTGCTTAACTGCCCTGCAAATCTTGCCTGGGGCTTACACTTACACCAAGCCACCCTACCTAGATAATGGATTTGGATCTTTTCTTTGTTAAGCCAACCCCTTAACTTACGGGTAGGGACATGGTATGCTTTGTGGCTTTCTAGATCTAGCATTACTTCATCATTTCGCAAAGCTACTTACACAGTACAATACACCACCTTCACCCTTTGTTAACCATTCAGCTGTTAGCAATATGAAGACTGCCAATGAGGGGGCATATGTTAGGTTCTTGGGTGGCTCCTAGGCCACGCCCAGTCTCACACCATGCTAGAAAATGTTGACCAACCAAAGACAGGGAAAGAGAGAATCTGTACCTCGGCTTTACGCCCTCGTCTTAAGACTATAGAGAAATGATTACGCGAGTGAGGGCCATGTGGACACAACATTGGCTGAGTGAGACTTTCGTTTCTGTTGCTGTCAGAATTACATCAATGGCCGTCGGGACGACCAGCCGGGTGAAGGGAGTCTATTGTTGAAGGGTATTTTAGTGTTTGGGTATGAAATGTGCCTCGCCTCTCTTTTGTTAGAATTACTTAGATCTCATTAGCACTGTCATAGTATCGCATGGCCAGTGTTTCGTCTCAAGGGTTATGATAGGCCCACCGTATCTGCCTATTACTACAATGTAACATGTATTACTACGCCATGGCGGAACGATTCTTGAGGAAGGAACATGCACTTGCCCGAAGTCAGGCCAAGCCACCGTGCACTATTTTATGATAGGGTTTTATAATTTATAAGTGAATACTTCGGTCAGAGTCAGAGCAGAGGAGCGTGCATTAAGTTTTTACATTCTTTTCTCTTCTGTACAGAACAAAAAAGCCAAACGTAACATGTATGCTAACCCTATGAGTGAGGAATAAGGAGTTTATATCAAAATATACTAAAGTGTATGTGCGACTGAAATAACATACTACTGATACAAAGAACGTTTTCTATTGCCCAGGCTTGTTCGTTATATCCGTGATCCACTGTATGTTTCTTTTTTATTTTTCTTTCATTATAGGCATTGATTTATTATAGGCCTCCCCTGCTCCTCCTTCTCTAAATGATCCTGTTGCTATTTCAGCATCATTGCCGACACTGTGGGATAGTAGCGTGCAGCGCCTGTACCAGTAAAAAATGGCTGTTGCCCCAGCAAAGCTCCAAGCCAATCCGAGTGTGCCTGACCTGCTACCAACAGCTGGCTGCCGAAGCTCCGCAAGGTGGCAAAGAGAGTCCTTGTGAGTTTTTCAGAACATTATCCTTGCCATTGTCGAAAATAATAGTCATTGTGAGGTATGTATTCATAATGGAAAAATTTCAAAAACCATATATACTCTTGTATAATGCGCAACTTTTTGCCAAAATTCTATGCCTCAAAGTGGGGCGTGCGCATTATCTTAGCTGTCCTAAACAATATCGATTTTTATCCATCCAGGGATGTAGCTCCAAACTTATGTTAGTGCTCTTTGAAGAGGTCATGTCCCCTTATTGAAATGCTGCAATTGATTGTAGTATTGCACGATGATTGCCTTTCTTTGTGTTGTTATAAAGGTAGCATGGCCCGGTATTGAAAATAGGTCATAATAATGAGCTCCCTCAGTGAAGCGATGACATGTATCGTCAATATTATTCTACTGCTACCATTGAACAATAGGCCTACCTTGCCTAGTGATCTCTGATACGCTATAATAAACATTCAAAATAGCAGCTCCCCAATGAAGCGATGACACAAATCAACCTTTTTGAAGAGGAATCTCATCGCAGTTTAGTAAATATTTCATGAAACTATAGATGAGCATTATCCACTAGATATAGGTTTGAGACCAAAATTGATGTTCTCTAGTGGGGGGTGCGCATTATCTTTGAGGGCGCACTATACACAAGGATATATGGTAAGTAAAGTTGATCAGGTAAATAATCTTAACCTCATTAAATTCTTTCTCAATGAAAATGACATCAAATGTAAAGATTTACTGCCCTCTTGTGCGTTATGTATATCACATAATATGTTGTACTGCATGGGCTCTTACATCTGTAGATGCAGGATTTATAGAGTAGCAGCAGCAAGACACATCAAAAATACCATTTGCCATTCCTTCACACCACAGACCTTACAACATGTCTTGGTTTAGCAACTTAACTGTCAAGAAAAAAAAAAATGGAAAAAGATAATTTTTCACACAAAATCTACAATGAATATTGCTGTCAGACTCTTCCAGATAACATAAAAAAAATCAACAAAAAGAACTAGATAACACAGCACAAAACTTAATGCCATGAGCCAGTACTGAAATCCATCACCACTCCTTTTTCCATCTGCTATTCGTCTTTGGGACACATTCCCTCCAGATGCTCCAGAGATGGATGTCAAATCAAATTTAAAGTCATTGTGGACACACTTTCATAAGTTTTGACTTCAGTGTACCTAATACGTAAAGCATGTTCACTGTGAAATGATCCTACCAAATTTATTGTCTCCAACAGAGAAATTTTGTTTGATCATGGCTACACATAAACATTAACATGACATTCATAGCAAAAGTCATACTTCCCCTCATCTCCTTTTGTTTTTTTTTTTTTAACTTTGTTTGTTTTGTGTATTTTTAGCATAGAGGGTTAGTCTAAGAGGGGAGCATTGCCATTAAATAATCAAAGCATATTGCAATCTTAATTATGGGTCATGTTTGTTCTTCGTTTCTTCCTGCAGATGATGTCATTGCAGATGATCGTGATTCTTCTGGAGATGATTCATCAGACGATGATGACGACCCAGGGGCAAATGGAGGGGACCAGTTAGCTATTGATGATGTAAGTTGAATCTTATCTCATGAACAATTTTTTTGGTTATAATGCAAAAGATTGCTTGTTTGCCCTCATCCAGATATGATTCAGGGAAAACGTAGACTATCTGTCAAGCTGAGCTCGACATCAACAGGTGTCAGCCATGTTGACCAATAGAACCAAAGGAAGATCAACAACAAGGCTTCCACTACCATTAAACAACGATCTTAAGACACTCAAGAACCATCAAATGCAACTAACATAATTGACAGAACTAGAACAAATCAGAAACATTGCACAAAACAGAAGAATGGTTTGCCCTCAGCAGAGAGATTCGGAGATCGGCGGAAGCTGCGAAGTCCGACGACCCCAACAGCGAAAGGCAATAAGTCAAGTCATAACCCAAAAAGAGCTGTTGATATCCTCAGCCCATTGCTGGTGACTTGAAGAAACTCTTTGTGACTGCCAGCTACTTTAGGTAGGTCAGGCAAGGTCAAGGTTGTTTAAATAAATTGTTGAAAAACTTAGGCAACCTTGAATGCTCAGGTAAGTTGTTGAAAAGTCAAGTTGTCTTGAAATGATTAAAGTGATCTGAAATGTGAAAGAGACTGGAGAATGTATAGATCCACACTGTCAAAACCAGATAGATGATGTAGAGAAAAACAGAAATTGAAGGAAGATTTGTAACAAACAACTTTAACTATAGAGCCCACCAGTTACCACAGAAGTGGACTCGAAAAGATTTTAGTGGATACCCGTCAGAGAACAAAGAGCTGGAAATAAGTTTTACTTTTTTTTTTATTGCAATTAATGGCGAAATGGTGTTTGCAATTGAAGACTTCTGTATGAAAAAGTAGTTGCATGAGATCTGGTGTTCTTACATTCACATCACTGTCTTCTAATGTAGATAGTTATTTGAATTCACTTTAAACAAGTACTTTGAGATCATGAAATAAATTTCCAATCAGTGTGAAATACGACAAAGATACTGAAGATTTTAATCAGAAACTGAAATGTATAAAACTTCCAGTAATACCAAAGTACCCTGCAGGTTGACCAGAATACTCAGTTAACTGAATCTGTTAGCTTTTTTTTAGGCTAATACCAAGCTCAGGTCAAATATTGAAAAATCAAGCAGTCTTGAAAACTCGAGTAAAATGTTTGTAACCCATGTAATAAAACTGTCTTTATTCCCTGCCCACAGTTACACTTTCAAAGCTACGACTAAGGCTCTTAATAGGGAGCTGGAGGTATTGCCAAGTCTCAAAGGGTACACACATGCATGAATGTACATATATTTAATGTGCACCAGGCTGCGGATTATGGATTGTTCAAACCTTCATCTCATTCGTGTGATCTTCATTTCTTCCGAGTCAGTTTGAAAAGGGAGATAAAGAATGTCACCTCATCAATGTCTTCCCATTACGTCATGCCCCCCACCCCCAAAGTTGACAGGTTTGTCCTCTAGGAATCACCTTCACCAAATAAAAAGCCTGACCCTTCTTTTTTCCCTTCTCTGCATTCGACACCAATCTCCATTTTGTTTCCTATGTTATTCTTGCAGTAATATTTTTTTTTTCTGGTATTATTATTTCATTTTTCTTGACGACTTAGTGTGGAATTTTCTGAGAACAGTTGTGATCAAAACAGTTATTGTAATATGTTGCAGGAATTGTGAAGAGACTTCTTTATGTTTTCTTTTGATGTGACTAGGCTAAATGCTTTAAGCTTTAACCAACCAAGCTTGGTTGAACTTTCCCCCATGACAGACTCAGGAAAGCTACTCTTTTTTTTATGCAAACCTAAAGATAGGTTACAAATAGTAAGTACTCTGAAAGGTGTAGTCCTTGAATTATGGTGGGGATAAATCAGCAGTGGACCCTTGACTAATGAGGAATTTTTATACTTGAACATTTCTTGATTCATTATAGATGAATAGAACTGTAGAAGTAGATTTGCATCATCTTAATGTATGGGCTTTTGTTAGTCTTTGAAAAAGAATCATCAGTACACTGCGGGTAATAAGTATAAAACAACTTTGAAACAACTTTTTTTCAAAATGGATTTGCATTGTTGATTTAATGACCAATTAATTTGATCTTCAAGGAAAAGTAGGCGAAAGAAATAGAATCTCTCTCCCTCCCCCCCCCCCCACACACACACACCTTCCCATAGAAAGAAAGAACAAAAAAAAAAAAACAAAAAAAAAACAACAAA
>JBCHJU010042303.1:0-11598 GCA_039654505.1 Plocamopherus imperialis | reverse complement strand
AATAATAATAATAATAATAATAATAATAATAATAATAATAATAATAATAATAATGATAATAATGATAATAGTAATGATAATAATGATAATAATAATAAAATTTTTAAGGCGCTTAATCTTAAGTAATAAAAGTTTTCAGGCGCCGTACAAGTGGCATTAAAGTGACCTTAACAATACAAAGAGGTTATAACGGTCGTACATTACATGCTCGCGCGCACCCATACGTAGAAAACACACGTCACTCACGGACACAGAGTGCTGGTAAAGATAACAAAGACACGCTTACCAATGTACATCGTTATGGATTTCTTATGACTAGGTCATGTCTTCTTTCATATCGTATCATGTCGGGATAAAATAGGCGGAACAAATCCCATAATCGCTACCAGTAGGCTTACCTGCTTTCTCAGCATGGGCCAATCTCTCCGAAAGAAGAAATGCAAAGTATAAAAGATAACAACTCCCCCCGCCCACCCCCACCTCCACCTCACAACCCCCTCCCCCAAAAAAACAACAACAAAAAACAACAAAATGAAAACAAACAAAAAACCCGAACAACAACAAAAGAAAACAAAACAACAACAAACAAACAAGAACAACAACAAAAATAAACAAAACAAACCAATAATTTTAAAAAATGCAACCCACCCCTCGCAAAAAAAGAAGAAAAAGAGAAACAGTGACCCTCTCCCCAAACATAATAACTAAAATACTAAAATAAATCAATAAATGCAAAATAAACTCCCAACAAAAACACCCCCAAAACCCCACCCAAAAAGACATCTTAAACTGAATTTTCCTTCTCATATTGGAACTAATTCAATAGGTTATGGAAGCAGAACAAGAGAAGACCCGAAGTGAGAAAGAGCATCTGGCAAAAGCTGCAGATTACGCAACTTTGGAGAAAAAATTGCACCTGCAAGAGAAAAAATTCAAAAATTCTATAGAGAAGTCCAAGTGAGTAAATTTTGATATCTTTATTATTTATATTGAAAACATGAAGGGAAAATGCCCGGCCACAATTAAATACGTTGGATGAGGAATTTGGGAACGATTGTTTCCCATTTTTTCCCGGTTAGATTTTTTAAGTCAAGGGCGCAGTCAGTGGCCGAATGGTTAAGACGTTGGACTCTGGACCGAAAGGTACCAGGTTCGAACTCTAGCTCAGACGATAGCTGTGCGTGTCTTCATTGGGCAAGAACATTTCCTCCCATTGCATCACTCCACCCAGTTGAAAATGGGTATTGGCCGTATGGTGGTGTAGTTGCATACTGAAAAAAAAAATAAAAATTGTAAACCGCCTAACAGGCTGGTGTGACGTCCTATGTGGTATGTGTTTGCTACTGGCAGGGGGAAGTAATTGTGAAGCTCTGTGAGTATGGTGGCCACGTGGATAAGCGCTATATAAGTGCAATTTTACTTTTTACTTGAAGGCCAGTTAGGGAGACTTAAACGTTATGGACAATAAATAGTCATCACCAAATTATGTATGTGAAATAAGGTATATGGAATCAGTCCCAAAGATATAATTCAATCCCATACTTAAGTCTGTTTCTGTATATTTAGCAATTATTTTGATTTTTAAAATTTATTTCTGCAGACCTTACTTTGACTCAAAAAATGAACTAGAAATCAAGCTCCAGGTAAGATTCTAGTTGTCGCATAATTTTATATTAGAACAAAGGAATTAACGTTCACATTAGGGAGCATTTGATGAGTCTAAACTAGTGGAAAATATAATGGGATGAGATAAAGAGATCGTCGTTTTAAAGTATAATCCATGATTTTCTCATGAATGCTTATTTAAAAAAGATGGCAATAAATATGAAAAAAAAATCAAGTTAGTTATCTTATCCAAAGTATACATTAAACATGTACATTTCATGTACACTGTACTTTTCAAAGACTATAAACATGATTTTGCTTTTTCTATATTTTTTCAGCAAATTAAACAGACGATTGAAGATTTTCAATTAGCTATGCAAAATGCAAAGCTACGATACTCAAATTCGCTGAAGCGGCTAGAGACAATTTCAGATGGCATTCATGAAATCAGGAGGAAACGACTGATGCTGATGTATCCTCGGGAGCCAGGTGTTGGGGCAGAGGAGGACACCAATAAAAATGTTGATGGTGGGTGATTAAAGTACAATATCAAATATTGTAAATGTTCTAAAACAAGTTACTACATCATTATAGCACAATGAAATAGACCTGATTCAATAGGCCCGGCTAGAGAATTTCATTGGGCCTCATAGAGAATTATTACGAGCACATTGGGAAGAAGGTTTGATAGAAAAATAATAAAGAAAAGTTTTTTGGATCCACTGAGATTTGAATCCTGGGACAGTGGCACTGAATCGCCTCCCCTTGGAGACGAAAAGCGTTCTTACTGACCAAGCCAATACACTCCTTAAAAACAAGAGTTTCTTGAACTAGGTACATGTACTTCGAACGATTGGCCTACTTAAAATCATTGTGATTCTTTTATGCCATATGCTGGCTTGCATGAGAAATAAAAATGAATAATAAAAAAAACGAAATTCATATGGAGAGCTTTGAGACACACACACACACACAATTACACACACGCACATACACAGCCACTCACACACACACGCACACACACACATACACACTGAGGATCATGATATGATTTTTATTATGGAAGTGAAGTTTCAATTTTAAAAACATGCATGCCCTATTTTGCATTGTGAACGCGTTTTAAAAAAGATCTTGCCCTATCGTTATTATCATTTACATGGCTTATGTTTTGACAAGAATTATAAAAGCAACATGAACAGATGCGACGTTGATGTTGTAAGTCATTTAACGCCAATTAAAGAGCAAGGGTAAAATTACTATCAATTTAATGTCACCTTGACCAATATGCAGACTTTCTTGACCTGAAGTAGATGACTGTTACATACATGCACAAAAATTGAACCTAGTCTCAACTAACAAGCAGTTTGATCCCTTGGAAAATGTTTCAGGGTAGATAATTTTACTCTCTATGTGTCAGTATTGTTAAGAATCCACATTATTTACTGACTTACTGCCCTTTGTACCGTGTTGCACGTATGGCAGTGACGAAATCATTCCGTTCCTCTCTTTTTCTGGCCATCCTGTGTACATCAGGCCAAAACATCTTCATCTCCTTCCCTGCTGTCTGTCCCTCACCATGTCGTTTTGCTTTTATTTCCCCACCTTTCCTTTTACCCTCAGGTGGCCAATGAAGGGAAACGCATGTTAGCATCAAACACAATTATGTTTACAACTTGGCTATTTTGGGAAATGGGAGAAACAAACAAACAAACAAACAAACAAACAAAATAATGGCGCAGGACATTTGGGAAGGAGATGAAAGTATAGGAAGTCTTGGTATATATCGAGTATTTAAGCTGCGTTTTTTGTTATCATTCAATCTTAATAATTTTATTGATCTGTTTGTTAATTTCACAGAATTACCGAGTCTCCAGTCTTCATGCCTTAACTTGGACGACACCGATTCGATATCATGCGAAAAACGTCTAGCCGGCGACGATGATGAAGATGTACAAACCGAAAGTGAAGATGATGATTTTAGTGAGCATGAGGATATAAACAATGAAAAAGCGTTTCGTGAAAAAGTTTTAACATGTCCTCTGGACAGGGATGAGTCCGTGTTTGTGAAAACCAAAAACAATGCCAGGAAAAAACTCTTGAAGTCACACTCCCTTCCATCTTATCTTGGAGAAGAGCCAGTTTGTGAAGACATTTCGTCAAAGTTTTACTGTACCAAAGGCACTGATATCTCAGATGTTTCAGGAAATGACGTAACAGAGCAGCTTGATACGCCCAGCTAGCTTATGTTAGATCATGAATGTATGCAGAAATTATATTCACAAACGGAATAAGACTAAGGACGGTGATCAACAATGCAATACAACTGTGTATAATAGATTATGGTGAAGAGTTAATATCTGCATTGTACCTGATATTATTAAAAACTTTAAGTTATCGCCATTTATAGTATGATGTGCCTTTCTCATCCAGCAATGTGGCATAAAATATAGCACTTGTATACATGTTGTAGAGGGTTGCATTTAAAGATCACTTTCATCTGATGTGAAAGCATGCAGTGCTGTTCAAGAAGATACACTCATGATGCACAATTCTGGTTAGGAATTCACGACAGGAGGTGAAAAACATACCCACTGTCTGCTTCAACCCTAAATTGACACGGATGCAGAATCCAGGCCAAATTGAATGTTGTCTGCGGTATGTCTAGCTGGAGAAGTGTGGAGACGTGTGTGACCCAGTTCTTTACCCAGTTGACCCAGTTGCTATAGGCTACCTAGGTAATTTTATTCTAAGGGAAGTATGCGTGCCCAGCTACACTCTCTTCCACTCTGATCTTTGCTTCTTCAACTAGGATATGTTACAAATCACTTCTTGTATCATATTCTTGGTGGACAGAATAGAAGCTGGACTTTGTTTTGTACTGTGAAATGTGTCATAGTTGTTTTGGCATCATTATCTCAATCCACTGTGCATTGAATGTTCAATTCATACTTTAAAAAAAAAAAGAAGAAAAATTGATCAGACCATAGAAGTTACTGTAAACATGACTGTTTCCTCAACTGACGGCTCCAGTCGTTAGATCTGATATTGTGAAGCTAAAGATTGTGAAAGCATTTTGTTGTTTTAATTTGCTTTTCATTTTTCAATAAAGCATTGAAGCATGAAAAAAAAATGTAGACATTTATGATTTTCAAGACAAATTAAATTTTTGTTAATATATTAAACCGTCTCAATTTTATTGTTGTTACATCATTTGCCCATTTGCATTTACATTTGCCTTGTACCATTGACTGAATGAAATTCCCGTTCATGGCACAATTGGCCAACTTTGAGCTTATAGAAGAAAACCACATGAAGTACCTGTATCAGGCTTTTAAGGGTTGTGTTTTTTTTAAATCTGTTTCTTTTTAAAAATATTAACTTCTTGCCAATATCAGTTTTGATGTACATTTCTTTGAGTAGTCAATAGGATTGGGTTGGGACTTGCCAATGTTCTCATCTTTGTTTTAAATCAAATGTAAATAAGAAACTGATGGAATCATTAACAAGAGACAGCTATAGATCTAGAATGATATTTAAACTATCTGAAAAAAAACAACAAGGTAGACATACGCACAATAAAGGGTCGCTGCAAATTACCAATTGTATTTAAATACCAGTTACCTCCCTTGTCAACTCTCAACCCTCTTCGTTTGACGTCATAATGTTATGATAAATTCTACCCCTACTTTGTCTCAACCATACATCGCCCCCCTTTGTTGGCAAAACGCAATTATATTATGTCTAGGTACAACGATTCTGTATGCCTTATATAATAACGGAATGGAACATACAGTAAAATATATTATGCAATAAATCTTTGTCAAGTATAATTTGATCAAAGTAATGTTTTAAAATGCGTCAACTGTGAAGTTCTTGTGAGTATACTGATTATTGCATGTACGTGTTTTAAGTTCCGTATATTTCCTTGCTTAATGAATATACTATACATTTCATCTTCAAACAACTTCAATACAGATCTCACCTTAGCATCGTAGTACATAACCATGTATGAAAAAAATACACCCTTTTTTTGTATTTTGCATACAGCATCAGTTCGGTGAGCAGACAAATAAATCACAAATTGCAAAAGTGAGGGTAAAATAGTGAAAGAAAAAACATTGATTTATCATAAATCTACCTGATTTCAAATCCTCATTTCAGACCATCATAATGTACATCAAGCTACCTCATTATAAGATATTTATATTTAAACATCAATTACAGATACAATGTGTCAATATATAGGCCTATTGTTTTTTCGTGAAATGAAACAAATAAGTCCTGAAAGAAACCTGGAATTAATGTTTAAAGCCAGGAGATGTTTTATTGGTGTCTTTTGTCATGTAAATAAGACAATTACAAAGTGAAGTTGGACCCGCTTTGTCAATATCACGAGAGCAGCACGAAAATTTGGGTTAACCTGGAATTTGAATGACATGTAACTGAAAATGTTTATTAAATTGTTTAACCCAACATATTTATCGGGGAGTTAATCAAAATCTTAACAGAAAATAAATGCTGGTGTAGTTTGTCCCCCTTTAACATTTATTATTATTTTCAGTAAAAAAAAAAAGAAAGAAAAAAAAAAGAATAAAAAAGTTTCAGGAACAACAACTTTGAAGTCTAAGACCGTTGTCAGCTTCTTTGACGTCATAACTTCCTATTGCCATTTCTGTCTCCCCCCTCCCCCCCCACACACACACACGCACACCCCTGGTCCAGAGAAGTTGATGGGTCCAATTCTTTGATTTGATTTGATGCTCAAACTTTTCAGACTGCCTTGTAATCACCTTACAAAGCATGGAATTTCCTTGCAGCCATTTGAAAGACAGCTACGGCAGGCCGTAAGAGGCTGGATTAGGTCGATCATGAATCTGATTAGGTCATCAAAATGTGGACGGAAATAAAGTCCGTTGAAATGACGGGGATTAGTCAGGGTTTGAATAAACGAGTTCAGTGTGCCGCACTTCAATTAAACCTGTAATCTCCTTTTTTATTTCATCATCGTTAACAATTTACCATACAATGCCGAGAGAGCCAAAAGTCTTAAGATACTTAAGATATCATCATTGTAGTTTGTGTGTTGGAGAAATAAGGGTTCCTGCTCTATAGGCCTACGCGTGTATGTACATGTGTGTAGGTGTGTGGTTTTGCAACTGTGCAACGACAATTGTGAATGTACAATTTTGAAACTATGCAGCGACCATTTTGAATGTATGTTTTTGAAACCAAATTATGCAACGACCATTTTTAATGTATGTTTTTGAAACTATTCAATGACCCTTGTGAATGTATATTATCATTTTTGAAATTACGCATCGACCATTGAGAATGTCCTTTTGAAATAATGCAATAACCATTTTATATAGAAAATTCTTGTGAATCAATAACTTTTCATTTAAAAAATAAACTCTTCAAAACTGACAGGCATATTTTCCTATCATAAATTTGCCTTGGTAGTATTTGATGTGGCTTATAAAATTTTTCCACAAGCGACTCCAATTTTTTCATGTCATGTCGACAAAGACAGAGCGGGGTATAAGGGTACGGAAAGGAAAACACGTAGTGAAAGTGGGTGATGGAAGAGCGATTGTTCTGGAGTTGGTTTTTTTAAAGACAGTAAGTACACCAAACCAAATTTTACAGGAGAGCGAGAAAACGTTCACAACATACTGCTAGTTGATTGGACTTGCGTTTTTTTTTTTGTTTTCGCATTTACCCCTTTATTTATGAAGATAGAAAAGCAAGACCCAGAGCAGCCGATGCGCCTTGATTCAAACTATATGGTGGTGCTAAAAACTCACTTTCACCAAAATGTGTACTTACGGTCTTCAAACAACAACAACAACAAAAAAAAAGTCCGGTGTTGTTCGTACGTCTACTACCTTTCCGCTACAGTGTACAAAGGTTATCTTGTGTCGAACAACAACAAGTTAACAAAAACGCATAATAACAAACAAGAAAAAATATTGAAATGGAGGTAAAATATAGAAATATAAATTTTTTTATTATTATTATTTTATTATTACAAAATGAAGTATAAAACATATTAAGCATGTACAACAACGATTGAAGAAAAAAAATTGACCAAGATAACATGATCGGTATCTTGAAACATTCTGTAAAATAATTTTTAATATAAATTTATTTATAGGTGTTTCAACAAAATCAAGTATAAAACACATTAAGCATGTACAACAATGATATAGATAAATAGGCAAGTATATTGAAAGCAATCTTGCTTGGTCTGGGTAATGGAATGACATTTAACATCACAACATGTTTAAATCAGGCAAAGACGAGTTTAGCAATTATGTATAAAAATACAAACCATTCGTTATACTACAAGGTAAAGAGGACGGTAAAGCTGCGTAACGTATCATACGAGTACAGCAATAATCTTCCTAAACATTCATTCAGTGCATCTTTTTTCATTCTTGTAACAGTTCAAGTGTCAGTCTTTATAACCCATTCAGCTCTTTTCGTTAGGAACGCTCTGCACGAATGCAATGTCAAAAAACTTAGAAAAAGAAATATAGCAGTAATCATGAAATATCCCATCCCAGATAACTTACTGCTAAATGAAATTGTACATCGCAAAATGAAATATTTTGGGCATGTCAGGGATATCTATGAGGGCATAGTAGAAGGAAAGACAACAGTAACAACAACAACAGATAAAACATAAACAACCATAAAAACAACAAAAAGAAACAAACAACGAACAAAGACCCCAGAAGGAAGGAAATATTTACAACGGCGATAACACTTTTCAAAGTCCCCCAAAAATAAAAAAAAACAAGCAACGCAAAAACAAAGAAAATAAAACAACAACAACAAAATGCAGGAACCTACCTCCCCCCACCCCCAACCCCCCTCACAAACAACAACAACAACAACAACAACAACAACAACAACAACAACAACAACAACAACAACAACAACAACAACAACAACAATGTCGACAGCACCACTGCCGTCACTACACGGACAAAAACAACCGCAACCACCACGGCTAAAAATACATAAATGGGTCAACAATATCCCCTGTCCACCGAAAGGCAAACAGCACGTGACAAATAAATTATCACGTGACGAATAAATTATCACGTGACGAATAAATTATCTTCCAAACACAAAAGGCCGGAAAGACATAATAATATCATCGTCAACGGACTGAGCGGCCCTCGGACAGATGGACAGGGTGCTAAGGAGGATAACAGTCCGTTTACTGTAGTACATGTATACGGGGCAAGATAGGGTAAGGGGTCCGCCATTAGCCGTTCTAAAAATAGACACACTGGTCAGGGTCACCAAGGACGCTTCACCTTGACACGATGGGGGCAAACAAATGCACGTGCGGCTCGTTGATAAATATGAATGAGGTGAAGACAGACAGACGGACAGGAGGACAGATGTACAGATGGAGAGATGGACAGATTTAGGCTTAGGCAGAGACAGGCAGTTTACAGGATCGGAAGCAGGCGAGTGCACGGACAGAAACAGAAAGATAGACAAATGGACAGACGGGCAAATGGAGAGATGGACAGATTAAGGCTTACAGTAAACAGTCATACAGCTTACGGGTTAGGAAGGAAAGTGGACGCACAGACAGACAGACAGACAGACAGACAGATACATGGATACATAATATACAGGCAGTCCGAAGGACAGACAGACAGGCGGACACATGGAAGGACAGAAGGACTGACAGACGGATGGATGGATGGATAAACAGACGGATGGAGGGATGGATAGACAGACGGACGGAGGGAGGAAAGGATAGAGACAGAAGGAGTAACGGATAGATCGCCAGACGGACATACAGAGATAAAATCGACAGACATAGTAATACAGTCACAAAGACAGACAGGCGGACACACAGACAGACAGACAGGCAGACAGACAGACAGACAGACAGACAGACAGACAGACGGAGGGAGGGAGGGACAGACGGAGGGAGGGAGGGACCGAGGTGGGCCTGGTGTCGATGAGAGGTGTATGGCAAGACCGGACGAGGCCAAGAACAGGTGACGGCATTGATAAGCAGGTGGAGGTAAAGGGGTACAGGTAGACACACACATGTACACACACATACGTACACACAATATACACACTGGTATATAAATATAGGTATACACACGTACGGACACACAAATGGAAGGGGGTGATTGGTTGGTGGGTGTGGGGGGGGGGGGGTTGTTGGTGAGTGGGAGGATAGATGAGTTGGTGGGTGGATTGATGGCTTTTTTTTTTTTCTTTTTTTTTTTTTTCTTTTTTGTTCCCGCCAGGCTATGTAGATTGTCTGTTCGTTTCAACTTCCAGCCGAGGAAAGCAAACGAGGGCTAGAAATTCTATGACCATTTCTTCCTGCCAGACGAGGGTCAAGGTATGTCTCGGTATATTATTATTATTATCATCATCATTATTATCATTATCATTATCATTATTATTATTATTATTATTGTTTTTATTATTATTATTGTTATTAATATTATTATTATTATTATCATCATCATCATCATCATCATCATCATCATTATTATTATTATTATTATCGTCCTCCCTCGAGCCAGTCCCCGAGTTGTCTGTCTAGCTGTCTGTCTACCTACTACTAGAGTGCAGTCCAGTACAGAAGAGTTGCACTGGGCACTGTCATCATCTCCCCCTTGGGCTGGCAGGCAGACACGCCCACCTTTCACTTCCTTTTCGCGTGATGCCCCCCCCCCTCTTCGTGGGATTTCGGTTTGAGAGTATGGGAGACAAGGTGGACGCGGTCGGGAGAGCGGGAAAGAGGTGGGGGGGGGGGGGTAATAATGGTGGTGTTGGTGTTGGATGGGTAAGATAGAAGGGGAGGGGAATGATGGGGATAGAGAGACACGGAGGGTGGGAGCAAGATGGATAGACAGAGAAAGAAAGTGGGAGTGAGAAGGAAAGGTGGACAGGCAGAGTCAGAGGGAGTGACAAGAGAGACAAAGAGATACACAGACACACAGACAGACAGACAGACAAAAAGATAGAGTCAGACAAAGAGAAAAGACAGGGACACACAGACAATGATGCATGGACACACAGAGAGCAGACATTGACAGTCAAACAGACACAGATAGAAGTATCGCCAATAGACTACAGGTAAGAAACAACAACAAAAAAGACGACAACAACGATGATAACAACATTAATGGTGCGTCAATGACAACAATGGACAGCTACAAATTAAATACCCTATGACAGGAAGCAATGTCCAGCAAGCTGTAGAAAAAAGAAAAAACGCCAATCTTTCTACGTGCCTTGTATTCCAGCTGTGTTTGCAAAGTGACCGTCAAAAACCCTGACCCATTCACTGTCTGTAGTCTGTAGCATGTAGCGGCATGTAGCCTTCTATATTATAATAATTATTCTGCGTGCCGCATACCACCTCAACACGGTGTATACCAACTATACGCTACCTCGAGTCCATTCATTATAGAATGGGGTTTTCCCGCACACAATGTCATGGCCTATGCCCGAGATACCACACTAACATACTGTGTAACAGTCATGTACTGTGCTGGGAAGTTCAGTAGGTGTATGGAGAAGGGACTGAGGTAGGGGGTGGCCGGGGGGGGGGGGGGGTTGTCTCCCGGTAAAGACCCAAAACGAGGCTTGTGAGAGACGGGATCACAGCTGAGAGGGGGGTGTGGTGGGTGGGTAGATGGGAGGGTGGATTGGTGGATGGGTAGGTAGATGGGAGGGTGGATTGGTGGGTGTAACGGGGTCAGTTCAGCCAAGCTTGGCTAATGGTAATTGGGAATAAACTAAAACGATGGGTGGACATTTAGGCATGAGGAGGAGGAGGAGGAAGATGGGGGAGGGAGAGGAGAGGAAGGAGGAAGTGGACGGAGGGAGGATGAAGAGGAGGAGGAGGAGGTAGAAAAAGTAGTAGTAGTAGTAGTAGCAGTAGTAGTAGTAGTAGTAGTAGTAGTAGTAGTAGTAGTAGTAGTAGTAGTAGTA
>JBCHJU010042192.1:0-11598 GCA_039654505.1 Plocamopherus imperialis | reverse complement strand
CCCTACCCCTCCCCCCCCCCAACTTTTTCTTTTTCTTTTACACCTACTCCACCCCCCCCCCCCCCCTCTCTCTCTCTGAGGCTGAGAGCGACTGTGTGAGTGATGTTTTGATTCAGCGGACAGCGAGTGGTGTGACTCCTGTCCGCATGCCCCTGCATCGCACACAATGGCCCTCCTTTCAAGTCAGATGAGAATCGAGATATTAACCCACTAACCCGTTCGTTAGCCTGCAGGCACCAGAACAGAATGATTCGTAACCCATAGGCTAAAGAAAAGTGCGGACTGTCCCAACACTAATATTTAATCAATTTTGATAGTAATTTTAGTTCGCATGTTACATTTGTGTTTTTCATCTTTGTTGGGAGTGTTTCTAAGCCTAGCTGAACAGTTCTCAAATTGGGTTGGAAACTTATAAGACATTAGGCAAATGTACACTTTTTTCCTCCTATTATTTGATCACAACTAATGGTATGCATCTCAAGTAAGAATATTAACACTATTAACTGCCAAGCCAACTTACAGATCCCAGCGTATAGTTGTACACAGGAAGTGTGACTGTGGTCATCATACCCAGACCCTGGAATTGGACACAAAGAAAAAAAAAAAAAGGAGAATAAGGGAATCTCAATTAAAAACATCAACACATTTAAACATCAAAATTTGAAAAAAAACGTTTCATTAGACTTTGGCGTAAGGAAACATACAGCTTAAAAATGTTAGTGAAAGAGCCAGTTCTATTTATCAGTTTCCATATTAAAATGTATTAACAAAGAATACACTTTTTATTACGGAAACCTAGACAAAACCCATAATTATATAAACTTCACAAATACTTTTTTATAATATGTATATGTATTTCATTTTTAAAATATTTTACAATCTAAAAATTCATTCGAAATCTGCAGATAAATATTTCATTAAGAATTATTGGTAATAAAGGACCGTGTTTATATTTAAATATCACCTTTCTTTTTAATTAATTTTCAGAAGCATACATTAATAACATTAATTATTACAAGTAGGATTCCATGAAACAATAAAATACAAAATAAAATAACATAATCCACTGAATATCTGATTTCATTATTCTTCTATATCAGCCTCATAGACAATGTTTCTCTGGAAAGTTTTCCACTTTTAAACAGAATCAGACTATGAAACAACGCAATCTTATAAAAGAATTGATTTGAATTCATTGATAGGTGATTTTGTTCTCTACTATAACTGTTATTGATTTGCGAAGAAATTTTCATAAATACATGTTGTACTTCTATACAACCTTACTATTTCTAAACATGCTAAGCATAAAAAAATGACAGCCAACTATTAAATGTTAATGTGCAGAGCATACAAAGACAGTGATATAATATGCAAGCAAAATTCACACATGCAAATTTATGGAATGAAGTTCCGATACTTTGTAAGTCATTTACAAACAGCATGGTATTGACGTATGGAACATAGGTCCATTAAAATAGATGTCTTAATCATGATAAGTTGTCAGTTGAGCAATGTTTCACAAAATGAGTAAGATAATGATGATACTTGAATTTTCAAAGATTAGGTAATATATTTTGAAACAAGCAAAGGACATGTTTCACATATCAAGTAAGAGAAATGTAACATTAGGCTGACTAAATCATCTATTAATTGTCAAACTGATGAAAAAATTTCCCCCAGCTAGACATATAATACTTTTCATTGCAAAATATTGAGTTATTGATGTAAATATACAAATTTTTGAACGGAAACAATTTATGAGATATTTGACCAAATAAATGCACCAAATTTAGGCCCAAAGTAATGCGTCAACTGCTATACCAGGGTAATATGTACACCATTTGTTTGATTAAAATCATGCACCTCTCACTCACTTGTTGGACTTAGGCTGTGAACCACTTGTTGGATTTAAATAACATACCAATTAATTATTTGAATAAAGCAATGTTCCAATTTTTACTCACCATTTTCATGTATATTATTGTCAAATGTGGACAGAACTATACATTAAAATTCACCACTGTTTATCTTAAGTTTAATATCCCTTGCTCGAACACATTTTTTGGACATGGTCCAACCGTGAACAAGACTTCGTACACAGTGTCAAGTTACAGTATACAAAGTCTGGGTCTACAATTACCAAAAGTTGCAAAATGCAGACATAAATAATAAATATAACGTGGATAATATGGGCCCGTGATAACCCACCATCACAAAATGCAATAAATTACTGCAAGTCATTCTAACTCACTGGGAGCTACAATTTTGTTGCCAATCAGGAAAAGCGTTTTACAGACAGTGATTTCAAATTTCAACCCTCTCACTATGACAGTGGAATCCACCTCAAAAGAACTGCCTGTTTTCTCTGACGAGCAAAAGACAGTCTTGATTATTTTGTGAGGTGGTCACCAAAGAAAGAGGCATATCAGCCATGCAATGTCAGGCTTTTCATGTAAAGACGAGCCAAAGTCACATATTTATTTTTTTGTTTGAATTTTCAAGGGAGTCACCAAACCAACTACTGTGTCAACAATAAATAACAAGAACGCTGCTCTCTATTTGATTGGTCTAAATTAATGATGCAGTCCTCCTTTTGTGTTTCGAGATGAATATTTTGCAGACATTGAAATCATTGTTTTCACACTAGAAAAGATGGCCACAGTTTGTTCAAGTATCGAAAATGTTGGTAGGGTCAGAAGTGAGTTTGAATGAACTATAAATAATTCCATTCCTCAGCAAATGTTTGCAAATAGCAGACGTGGTCTTTGACTGAGTTGGGATTAACCAGTGACGACAACATGACAAAATGGGCCTACTATGACGACCCAAGATGTATAAAAAAAAAAGAAAGTATCGAACTGAGAGGCCAATGATCAGTTCATTGGGACAGAAAGTGTCAAATAATCATCCATAACCCCACTACGTTTGTATCGTCCAGTAGATCACAATGTATTAAAGTATCGTACTGTGTCTGTATTCGAGTACATCCTGAATTGAAATAAAGTTAGTTAGAGATTTATCATGAAACTGAACGGACATGTTTGTCTAACTCCATCTATGTGTCTATATGTCTTAGTCTGTAATCTCCAATACATGATAGAAAGTACATCGAGGAGAGGAGAGTGATTGATCTGAGCATGATTCCTGACAAAATGTATTTTTTACGTGGATCACATTAAGCCAATGAACGGATTTATCAACAAATGCAAACGACATACATTTATTGTAACAACCATTAAGTTATGTTCAGCCTAACACACATATACATACAGCACCACAAGGACATGTAATTCACAAGCAAAACAGACAAAACATCAAGACGTAAGTTTTGCTCTATGTGACTTTGATGTCAGTCTATTGTAATGCTGTTGTTCCCAGACCTCTGAGGTCCAGTATACAAATTCACAGACTGAATATGTACAAACTGTTAGACAAGAGAAATATCTCTACAGTTAGTCTTAGTCACTAAATAGCTTAGTGAAATAGCTGTAAAGTTCAGCTGAACTGATTACTCTTTGTCAAGCTGCTGAAACAGCTCTAAAACAAAGGAGAATCAATGGAAACATTAGAAAACCAGTTTGACATGTAGAAGGAAATTTGAAGATAAGGGATTGGAAATATGAGTGAGACAAAAGTGATGATGATGACATCTGGCAAAAGCAAAAGAGTTACAAGGGAGACTAAAATAGACGCTTTTGGTGCATGTGCAAAAGGAGAGATGAAAAATCGTCCGAGTCTGTGAAGTGCAGAAAATGGACACATGGAAGGTGAGCAGAGGTAAAGAGGGTTTCTCAGAATAGGCAGGAAAGTATGAATGCAAAACTTATAGGAAAGGTGACCTCAATAGTAAACATGAACTGGAAATGAAGACCAGCTCAGTATGTTTGGAGCGATTGGAATAAGTTGATGGCTTCTTTCAGCTTGGAAATGACATCAACAAATTACAGGGAAGTGAAGTTGCTGTACACAGAAGAATACGTTTCAATGGTAAAAAAAAGTCCAACAAAGTCTCATTGATTCTCTGTGGAAAATGGTTCAATCAGAAGATGATACTTTAAACCTATGATGTATTCATAAGAAGCATTTTTTGCTGCAGTGTGGAGCATTAGGTAATGAGGTCAGTGTAAAAGCATGTCATGCAACTGACAGAAAGGGTAATCTTGATAAAAGTCTTCATTTAAGAATGGAAGATCACATTAGAAATGATGTTTTGTTTAAAAAAAAATGATACTCAAAGCTGCGGAGAGAAATTGGTTGTGTTGGCCAAATATTGTGTCAAGGAAGGATGAAATATGCAATGTGAGAATAGCATATGACTTAAAATTGAGGTGAAAAGAGCAATGGGATGATGTATGCAGTCATGGAAAAGGGTAACCGAAGAAGAATTATAAGAGGAGAGGTCTTAAACAGCAGGATGAGAATGGTAGAAAGAATTGGGACATAGCAATATCTTACAAATCTCAAGGAATCAAAGAGAGAGAGAGAGTGGTCCCTATAATTAGGGAAACAAGACCATAAACAATTTATGTGTATGTATTTGTGTGTTAGTGCATGTATGTGTGTCTTTGTTAATGTATCTAATATTGTATCAATTGTTAACATGCAATGAGTAAAGTAGCAAAAGTAAATGTACAGTTTCAACCACCTCATCTACAAACATCTGTTTCACCAAAATAATACGTGTGTATCTACTGAAAGTCTCATGAGTGATTTCTCAACTAAAAGTGCCTAAGAAGCCATTATAAACATAAAGTATGATTGATGTATTAACTGAAACAAACTGACTTAAGACAAATATTACCAGTATTTCAAACTCTTTTTAGTGTCATTAATGTATGCAAATGACATATCACTGTGAATTTCTGACTTGCGTGTTTGAGTGACTCTTTAATGAAAGTAACCAACTCACCATATCAGTGGTATATGTCAGACTCTAGTTAAAATGAGAGGCAAAAGGAATTGATTTCCAAAGTAAAACACGGCCATACTTGACGAAGACATTGATGAATCTATACAAAATCTATTTTTGTAAAATTTGCAATATTTCTACTGTAGCTATAAAGCAGTGTGGGGTTATTTACAGAAACCACATAGCCATTGGTTCAGTAAAATAGGTGCGTCGATTGTAGAAGAAAGAAAGCAATTTCAGAGAGAGGTGGTGAGAATGCAACTCACAAAAAAATGGGGTAAACAGGCTATCTGCAGATCTTCGACAAAAAGAAAATAAATCGAAAACAAAAAGAATAACAGTCAAAGTTAACCAATCAAGGTTACTGAAAATCTCCAAAAGGCAAAATTGCTATCTGCAGATCTTCAACAAAAAGAAAATAAAACCAAAACAAAAAGAATAACAGTCAAAATTAACCAATCAAGGTTACTGATGATCTCCAAAAGGCAAAAATAATATCTTGTGCTGTATAAAAAGAAATTTTAGAAGAAATCTTTAGTTAAAGTTAGCTTTTTGAGCAAAAAATGAGCAATAGGTAGCACAACTCTGACACTGCCATTGAAAGTAAAGCAAATTTCAGGAAAGAGATATTCAAGATACTAGATGAAAGGCTGAAAAGAGCATCAGATAACTGACTTTAACAAAATCTGAAAATGTTCATTTGGTGTAAACATTTTAATACACATAAAATCAAACAAGACTACATTGACATATCTAACAGAACACAATTTTATCGTTACATCAAAGTGTGTGCTGTCTACAACTTGACTACTAGGTAAGCACAGTGTTCCCTTACAGTGTGTCCAATTCTATCGATGTACATGGATAATACATATGTAGGAAACAACATCAATTTTGGTTTAAAAAAAAATAAAAAATTACTTCAGCTAAATTACCTTGAGTTCAATCATTCTACATATATGAATTTGTTTCACAAAAAGTTATTTACAGAAAGGAACCTAGTTCTAACATGACATTATTCTTTGACAGTTTCCAAGCTTGTATGAAATTCTTGTGAAAATTTCTAGTATTGAAATACAGGTCTATTGAGTTTCCAATTCACTACTTTACTGCTTTGCATAGACACAGGATGAAATCTATAAAATTTATTTCAGCCTTGATTTTCTTTTTTAAGTGATTTTCTTTTTTTTAGTGATTTTCTTTTCAGTAAATACTTGTGAAATAGGTAATTTTATCTTTAAAGAGCATGCCTTCCCATGAGAAGCATACAGTTTATTTTCTTATTCATAGAAATACATATTTTTTATCGAATAATCTGCTGATTCTTTCCCATAATCATGTTTCATTTAAATATTTTACTAATTAAACCTAATCGGTTATTGTAGCTATCTGGACATTTAATGGATTTTGAAGCCCTGATGAAATTTTATAAGTGGAATGCAGCTTGAAAAAAAAACACCAAACAAACAAAAAACACAAAAAAACACTTCACCGATACGATTTTATCTGCCTTATAATTTTCTCTTGACATGTGTCAGGGTATTCTCACAAACATCTATGAACTACAAACACTGAAACATTTCCATATTTTTTTCTAGCATTGATATCAAGGTCAGGATCATGGACAGTAGTTTTAATTTTTTCCTTGACTTTCTCCTGTGCTATGATGGTTTGTTTGTTTTCCCTGCTATTTCCTGATCAATTCATTCAAAGCTGTCATCCAAAAGATTATACTGGGAACAACAGCATGTAAAACACCAAATACAAATACAATAAAAATGTTTAAGAGTTGTAAGGGGCGGGAAACATGTATGTATACTAAACAGACTTTTAAAACTATGAATAATACACTGAGACAAATAACAAATACCAAGTGATCCTCATATATGTTCCCCCATTCAAAAGTTTTCTTGTTCTTGATAACCTGTGGTCTGCTCAACACAGGAATATATTCCTTGGAAAGAAAGATGGTAGAAACATGCATTTAAAAAAACCTGCTCAGATCTATTGAAGCTCTCAGCCAATCAGACCTTCTGAGGCATCTCAAGAGGGGGTTATCTGACTCCAAAAATGCCATCACTAGTCAAAAGAAGGATATGGGCCAGGTGTGGGCTGAAATAGTATTTTGCGGAGGTAACGAAGCAAAGTCAAAAAGCTCACTAGATTGAAACGCACAAGTATTACGAGGAACATCATCAACACCATTAGTAATATTGCATAACAGTGTTTGGTTTTTGAATCTTAAATCAAGCGATCATATTTCATGCATTTTAGTTTTTTGAGTCGCATTGTTGTTTTTTTTTCATTTATGGTTTTCTTTAGTTTTTGTTTTTCTTTTCTACCTGATTTCTTTTTACTCAATGTAATAGTGCATACATCAAGAAACGTCTATCGTTTATGGTGACTTTTTCACATGTTCACCCATCCCCTTCCCCTCCCAAAAAAAACAACAACCCCAAACAAACAAAAAAAAAACTACCACACCACTCTGTTTTGAGTATTTGTGTATGTGAGCTCATCTTTTGTGACAAGATATGAAAGTTTTGATAGACTTGTGGTGAAGTGACATAGATTTTGACAGTTGTCTGCTGTGTTGATTCACTGATAAAAGTAAAAAAAAAAAAAAGAGTCCTCCAGAAAAAAAACAACTTATTCCTCAGCACAAATTGAAGCTGAAGCAGAAACGGATCTCAGGATCATTTTGCTTTGCATTCATTTCTTTTTTTTCTAAATGTAAGAAGAAGAAGAGCAGATCTGAAGAAAAAATTCACCAAGGGAGGGTGACTCTGACTCGCATGAGGCTTTTAGAAAAAGTGATGGAAAACTACAGTGTGAATCAAATGCAATGAAAACACCTAAAGGATCGAAGTGTGCCTTGAATCCATAATCACTTTAAAAGTGAATAAATACAGAAATGATGAAATGCTCCCAGCAAATGAATACACTGATGGTGAAAATATGAGCTTGAAAAAAAAAATGATCAAAAAACAATACCAGAAGCGAAACAAAAAATGTAATTAACCTTTTTCCCGGTTTACACATGTATATTATAATCATTGACTACATCAATCCCTGAGACTCATTTAAATGAAAATGAAAAAAGTACAATATACCCAGATGTATGAACTGTAAAGTCAAAAATAATATGGGGGTGAATGAGCAAGTGAAAATTTTGGCTGAAAATTTTGTTCGAATTGAATGTCAGTGACATGGAGTTGTGACGATAATGATGATTCCTGGACAACGGGACCATTTCTCTCCCATATCACTAAATATCTGGCTTTCCAATGTTTGTATTCACTTTTAAGTCTCATTTTTTTAGATGGAAAATTGCGAAAGGTTGTTTCAATAAGCAAACATTATTCGCAGACTTGCATTTATCATTCAGTACCTCTTTTCAAATTTCATGCAAGAAAGTTAGTCTCTTTAAATGGTGTTTCATAACAAAGACTTATATTTTACTTTTCAGAAAATTAGTTTTTGCAGTTGTGTTAGATCAGCATCAGTACATGCCAGAGCCTCAAATAAAAACAAAATTGAATCTACGGTTCTCATTGTGCATTGCAAGTCCAATTTTACCAATTAATGCTAAGGGAAATGGTAAGGGCAAAAGATTTTTCCTTTCTAAGGTTTCCATAAAAAAAATATAAAAAAAATTTTTTGGGTATCATCTGTACAACTTCGCTGAATTTTGGTAGTTTTTTAAAATTTATTTCTCTTTACAATTTTTTTTTTTAAACGATTAATGAAGAATTAAATTCATTGGATTGACAAGAACTAATATTTGCTCCAAATGTAGGTGTTTTTGATTGTCCTTATGTTAAATAAATTAAAGTAAATGTAGATTGTTATAATTCAAAAACCAAGAGGGAAACCAAATGAAAAGGACGTTTTAACTGGGATGGAAAAGAATTGAAGAAAAAAAAAAGAAGAGACGAAATTCCATGTAATTCCATTCTGGTGTGCAAAGGGTCATACCCTAGGATCAAAGGTCACCTCCCAGTACACATCTTGGGCACCAGTTAATTCCTTTGATTCTTTCAGATACCGAGTATAGCCCTGTAGAATCATACATATTATTGAAGAATATTGATCTAGCTTGTACTTCTTATTTCATCACGCCCAAAGGCAATCAGAGGAAATCAGAATAAACGCTTTTGGAGAGAGCAAGACCTCCCGCTCAAATCCATGTTCCATGGGTTCGTTTTTGTTCACCTCACTCCGTTCCAACAGACTCGTTAGTTGATTACCAGTCTAGCTGCTCTCTTCTGTAAGAGTTATGCTGTGACTTAAAGAATATCTACTAAGTATGAGAGGTATACATGGTATACATTCATCCTGCAAAGTTATGGCAATGACTCTGCATTTAAGATCACTTGAAACAAATTTTCAAGTTCAACCATTGTTTCTTAAATAATAAATAATAATAATAATGCATTTATATAGCGCTATAGTCCAAAACAATGCTCTGTAGCGCTTTAATGAAGGATGTGACTCTCTCTCTGAGGAAAAAAACATTTTTTTATGGAAGGCAAGGCGCAAAAAACTAGACTATAAATGAAAAAAAAAGAAAAAGGGTTTAAAAAGATAAAGAAGAATAATCAGCAGTATTGCTGGTAATCCCAAATGCCTGACTTAGAGGCAATTTTGAAATAGTAACAAAGTATTTAAAAAGTAAGACTATGGAAAAGAAAATGTAAAAATAGAATTTGGTTATTTCTATCAATAAAGAAATGCAGGCAAAAGAAAATATAGTAATTCTGGTCATAGCCAGTAGAAAAGATATCAGCTTAAAAAAAATGTATGACTAGACAGGAAGAAAAATAACACAAATTATTGAAAATGAGATAGAAGGATTAGGATGCAAGGATAAAGAAAAGCTTGTAAGGATCATAGTAAGACTCCATATTTGCAAATAGTTTCTCTCTAAGAAAGGGTGATTTTGTGGTCCACTCTAAGAAAACGATAATAATAATAATATAACTTTTAAAGAAGGTACAAAATGAAATAGAGTAAATCATTTCACAGTTGTTTAACTCATAATCCTATCAAATAAGAATTAAAACATAAATAACTTTTTTGTTTATACCCTCTTGGAAATATTTTGTCAGGCTTGTTATGCAACTACAAATTAAACTGTAAAAATAAGAAATACATTTGCCCTCTCAATTATAGTAATGCAGGTAACAAACATTTTCAGGTTTCATTACATCAAAGATAAAAAAATTTAAAAAAAAAACACACACACAAAAAAAAAAAACAACTGAAAAACTTGAATGGGATTTGAAGAAGGTACAAGCTTTTTCTGAAAAGCATGAAAGCTAAAAGAGAAAAGCAATTCAAAAGAAATAAGAACCATGGAAAAAATGTTGAAAAGAATTCAGCATCCCCTTAAGTTAAGATAAATAGCTTGAAATAAAGCCATTGGAGTGGCCAGAGAAGAGGTTCTTAAAAGGGAGCTGAGCAGGCAAATACCAGCTGATCCTCTGGATTATCGAAGATGTTTCTGTGACTGCTGGTCCACAAGGCATGCTCAACATGACTGAGGGCCAAGGGCCGTGCCAGAACTAAGGCATAATCCTGAATTGTTCAAGCACAATGTGATTATTGACTTACTAGAATATTACGCAATGCCTGCATGATCTTAATTCTATGATTTACAACAAACCAAAAGGCCCAAAATGTGAAATAGCAAAATGTTGCTTTCTTTAAAAATGAATTTTAGGTTTCTCCTCGTATTTCTGTATTTTTTAATGTAATTTTTTTTATTTACCACACGCAGTCAAGAAACTAAATAACTAAATAAATAAATAAATAAATAAATAAATAAATAACTGAGCCAGTCTCAGTGCTGTCAAATCAATCACAATATGGATAGTTACTATATCAATATGAGCTAATCACTTTTTGTGACAATAAAAGCCACTCTATGGTTATATAAGATAAACAAACACAAATTATGATATTATAAGTTTTAATAATTCAATACAAATTATTATATTTATCCATATACACAATGTTCTCGTGAAAATAAATTCTTGACCTGACACATAACCTATTTTTTCAACTGTCAATGTAATTCCTTGAAACTTGAAACTCATCTTGAATAACAACAATTGATCATCATTTCAATAATATTTAAAAAAAAAATCATACTTACTGAAGAGTTGGGCGTAAACTTTTGAAACAATTCCCTTTAATTTCCTATGACAGTTAAGCAAGAGCCATCCTGATCAAAATGGTCTCCTTTTACCATTATTATCAAAGCCCACCACTATGCACATCGACCAATGAGATGCTTTTATGTAAATGCAAGCAAGATATTCAAATCCTCTAATTCTCTTTCACAAAACTAATCAATTCTTGCTCAATCATTCTTGGCCCATACGGAAAATATTTCTGCATCTTTACTTTATCAATTAGATCATAATTTACTTTTAGAGGATGTTAATCTATCTTGACTGAAATCAGACACAAATTTTAATGACAACATTCCAGCAGGAGCTGTGCAGAGAAAAATACATTTCCATGATTCAAAATGACCCTAGTATACTTTGAACAAATAAAAGTAAAATAATACTGAAATATATTTTGAATGATAAACATAATTTTTTAAGGTAAGGGGCGCCCCCTGAGAGCCTTTTGAAGCTTAATAGATTTGGGCAGATTCCTTCCCATATTGTGCATTG
>JBCHJU010042191.1:0-17572 GCA_039654505.1 Plocamopherus imperialis | reverse complement strand
TGCATTGAAATAGGAATAAATGTCTGGGACGAGAAATATGAAAACGAGAAAAGCGTTTTAGACTACACTAATTGGTGGGGGAATATCACCCACCGCCCATTCAATTATTTGTATTTATGTATTTCAAACGTACCAGGGTAATTACTACTTACATATTATAATTTTTTTTTCTAATCTAATCAACTAAAGTAAACATTTAGGTCTACATTGATCTATGGTTACAAGCAACTATGACAAGACAAGACTGTTCACACACATATATTGCGATACCACAGTCAGAAATAAGAAATTTACATACCTTCGAGCATGGGTGTTGGCGCACACAAGTATTGTGCGTAATCATTGATATGGTCAATGAGGTGGCCCATTAGATCAAGAGGGATCATTGCCAAAAAGAAATCAATAGGGCTGGTTTCCTGGAGCAAATCAGGATTGATCCCAGTAGGCTTGAGTAGCATTTGCTCTGGTGAAGCAGAAGGCATTTGAAGTTGATCCAGCATTGACTTGTCTCCAGTCTCTGGCAACCTGTACATCTAGATGTGTTCTTGGATCATCATCATTACTATAACTATTATCAGAACTAACTAGATCTGGATACGTGCCCACTAGGTCTATTTGAATTGGACGACCTAACAGGAATATTCCTGCCTCTGACTCTTGTGAAAGCCCTGAGATCGTCCTCTTTGGATGTACTGTACCTCAAACAAACAAACAAATCTGACTCTTGTAGAAGACAACGCCCCTTTTCTCGACTTTGCCGACACAGACTGGGGCAAGCCCTCTCACTACTGCTAGAACGAGATCTAGTCTCATCCTCAGTACAGTATTCATCACCATCATCATCCGAAAGAATACCGTAATCTACATTGTCGACTCCCATCGCTTGAATCATTCTTAGAACTGCATCAGAGCATAACCTCTCATATTTTTTGTATTTTGTCAAAAAGACAAAAAAAAAACAAACTCACATTTTTTTTCTTTTTGACAAATTACAAAAAATTTGTGGGGTTTTTTGTGTGCATTTTTTCATTTATTTGTAGGTTGCATGATGTAACAATTATTATGATTATGAAAAAGAAATAAAAGTTCAAAAGGGGAAAGAATAGGTACGTCTATTCAGAGTAATCCACTTGTTTGACTTGCTGAAGTATTTACATCCAAAAAATAATTTTTTTTTATGGAAAAGTTGAAAACAAGTTGGCATGCACAACGCTGGTTTAGAGGGACACTCTGGGCAATGATATCTCGTTTCCTTTCTTTTTATGCCTATCTTTGAACACATCACACAAACAGGGGTAGGTGACTGTTTTTTTTTCAGCAGGTGGTAGGTAGTCGAGAAAATGTCTCTGAGAAAATCTTACTTCGTCGTCACTTGTCACAATTTCTGGAGCACAACCATCCTGCGTGAGCCACGAAATGATAACACTTTCAAGGAAATTTCAAATTGCTCATTTGTAGCAAATGAAAAAAAAAGTTTTTTTGTCTATTTCATTGTTTTCCTCGAGCATTGGTATGGTTCGATCAATTGGTCTTGTTTTTTGTTGACACCGCCCATGTTTTTGTTATATGCGATAGGAACTGATGATTTGTAATGTTTCCATTACGGCGTCAGTTGGGTACTTGCACTCTATCATGGCCATGACCAGTTGATAAGAAATGCACTGTTTTGGTGCTGTGGAATTTCGTGGCCACAATTTTGTTGTCTCCGCAGAGTGCTGCAGATGCCCCCTGGCCCAGTGTAATTTGTCGCAGCTGTTGTGGTATTTCCCAATTGGTCCTTGTAGTTCCACAAGGTGTTGTCCTCCTTTGTAACAGATAAAGGTACAAGCAAAGACTGGAATACCAGCTATCCATGTACACAGTACGACCACTGTTGAGGAGAGTGATAATCAGAAATACGACCATCTGATCACTAATTTACAAGTGACAAGCACATTCAGGTATGATATCATTCAGCTGTTGAATTGGATCTTCTTGCCCAGCGTATACCCTACATCGGTGGCAGTACCCACCTCCACCTCGAACATTTCCATCTGACTCACAGGAAAGGAAAAGTTTGATTCCAAAACGAGCTCTTTTCAGGGTGATATATTGGTGAAAAATCAGTCGTCCCTTCCATAATAACAAGCTTTCATCCACACAAATTTCATGTTTTGGGCAAAAAAGTCCTGGAATTTTTCATGTAAATGGGCTGCAGTTTGTAGAGCCGGTCATATTCGAGCATTTCTTCGTTGTCATTGAAATGGAGGAAGCGAAGGAGGAGAAGGAAATTATCATGAGTCATAACAGCACCCAAGATAGGATGATGGGAAAGAAAGAATGTTCTTTGAAAAATATAATTGAAGAGTTGGCATATGAATGATTCCCATTAAGAGAATGTGAGTGAGCGATACTTTTAGTTGTGAAAGCACGGGATTTGCAGCCAAATACCGAGCTGCGTAACAATTTGTTTGTATTCGCAAATGGTTGAGGAGATCGTCGCCCAAGAAAAATTCCATGTAATTGATTGGCTGAAAGTCAGTTGTATCAACTAAAAAACCTGCATTCCCTGTAAACTCTAAGTTGTTTGGATTATGAGGGCCAGAAATGTGAAGAAGCCATGTCTCCAAAAAAGCTAAAACTGTGTCGGTGCTCCACACTGAAATCCTGTCTCGTAGAGGAATGGACGATCACTTTTTATAACCCCCTTTTTTTATACCCCTTTTACCTTTTAACACATGGTAAGTTTCCAAAAGTCTCTGTTGTGTCTTGAAGCTCAAGGAAACAACACAGTGCTGATCATGTCATGTTGATTCAATCTATTACAAACCCTAAGTACGTTATCTGTTGTACTGGGAAAAGTACAGATTTCGTTGGGTTAACAGCAAACTCAAGATTTTGGAATACATTGACTGAATCAATTATATTCTCAAAGCATCCTTCTTTACTTTGACCAACCAAAAGTGAATCATCTAAGTAACTCGTACTTATGTGACCTTTACCATGTAGATATAAATATGACTTTTAAGTCATTAGCTATGCTATCGGCAGTTGCTTCCTCGTATGTTTGAATGTTGTTATCCACCACACAAAAAGCTGCAGCTGATGTTTCAACTGGCACAATGTCCTTTAGCCTATCAAACAGATTGCCAATATCAGTGGGCGTTGGCTCCAAATTTGTTTCCGTATTTTCTTGCATTTGATTTTGATGATCTTCTGGGCAGTGTTGTGACATTACAAAGCCCGAAAACAGTTTGCAATGACTTCATTGGTCACTTTGCTCCATGCTGTCCTAATCGTGTGTAGGGCATCCAACACTGAGAGCTTAACTCTTTAAACCCGGAATTTTTTTTAAATGTTTGGCGAAGGCTCCGAAAATGATGTCAAATTTCGACAGAGGTAATGTTTTTGTTTTTGTCATAGTGACTTTACCTATGAAAGAATATATAAAGTGTATCAACATGAGCGTATTTGAACTTTTTGTATGTCCTATCAAAATCTATGAAATATAAAAAATTACACTGATATTACATATGAAGTAATGATGAAAAAAAAATCACTGTAATTATGAAACATGAAAATTTCACTTGCCATGCTCTGAAAATTAATAAATCAAAGTTTCAAGAACCTAACTGGGTTATTTTGATCTAACAAGTATCCATCTTCAATCATGTCAAGTTTCATATCCGTGAGTAATCCGTAAGTGGAAAATCATGTCAGATATATCCAGTAAGGTGACGGCAAAAAATAATTGAAAATCCACGAAAAAATGTTCTAAAAAGTCCAAAGTCAATTACAACTAAGCTATTTACATATGGTCAAGACAGAGGCTTATGGGGCCGCATGGAATGCTAAGAAGCAATCCTTGGGATGGAGGTGGGGCTTATTTGGACAGCCCGTGCATATGAAATGAGTCCTTTTACGGACTGCGGGAGTTGAACAATGTGCGCAGCGTCTGTCCCCAGGTACCCACATTACAAGTTGTTGAATTTCTTTTGTTTTTGCAAGAATGTTAGTTTCTTGAGTGTGGAAGGTTGGTGCAACTACCATTGGTACATGACTGATGGATACTGATAGCTCATTGAACTGATCAAAGAGCTTGTTTTTGAAGTCCAAAACACCCTTCGGCCGTGTTCCTGCAGGTCTTGTCAAGTTGTAAAGTATGTACGCATTTGACTGAGAAACTTTGAAAAGCCAATGGAAAAGTTTCTTCCACCATTTCCTAGTCTTTCTCTGGTATAACCCGTAGTACTTGACACGCTGGTCAGTACGATCGCATCCATTCATATTCATATTGTAATTATGAATGACAGATGGCTTCCGTTCAGTCGCTCTCCGTCTTTGAATTTCAACATCTTCCACTGAAGCTTGTGTTGAAGCCAAAAGACAGGAGGTCTTTGCTTTTTTGTCTCTCAAGGCCACAGACAGGATTTTCCTTGATTCATTTATCCAGTATCTTTTCTCCTGGAATCCCAATTTGAATCCTCGCTCTTTGATTTCGGGAGGAAAGCCGACTTGATTGGTTTGGAATGTCCCTGTATAAAAAGTTTGACACTGGAGAAGATACCGTATCAGTACCCAGGTAGTGTAAAATCTATCTGCATAGATGAGCTGTCTGGATCACTTTCCGGAGCGTAAAATGTTTCAGTGCCAAAATATCCAAGTAAAATGTGGGTGTAGCCGGTTTGAATGTTGCATAGGCCAAACATTTTTATATGAAATTTATCCGGCTTGCTTGAGTTGAACTGGCGATATTTGAAACGACCTTTCCAGCCAACCACCATCTCATCATCAAGCAAGAGTTTCTGAAAAGGATAAAATGCTTTCTGGAAATCAGACAAAAACGAATTCATAAACGGCTGAATCTTGTGGACAGTCTCGGCTTCCGTTTCACTACAGTGGAGCATAGTAAAATATATAGCTTCAAATCTTTCTCTTGACATTGCCGCATGGTACCATGGAGTATAATTATAGCTGGTGGTTTTGGTCCTTCGTATTTTTGTCTTGCCTCAATATCTAGACATCTAGCCGCAGACCACGGCAGCCCGATGTAAAAATTTGATTTCCCGGCAGCACAATACGGCCTCGTGTTTAAAAAGTTAGAGCTTTTTAAAACTTTAGTCTTTGCTATTGTGGACGAATCAGCAGAAATGGCTGTCTCTGTTTCGATATGAGAGAGATATCGGCGATGCAGGGAACTTCTGTAATGGCGCTTTAGTGACTGAATGATCCCTTGGTCACACGGCTGTAATGTGCTTGTTGTGTTAGGGGGTAAGAAAACCAGAGAAATTGCTTTCAACCCTTCCAAGGGGGGATGTTCTGGGCAGTTGTCAATGATCATTGCGATCTTACGGCCTTGCACAGCGAAGCGATGATCCATTTTCAGAATCCACTTTTCAAAAAGATGAGAGGTCATCCATGCTTTTTTGCTTGCATCATAATCTGTTGGAAGTTTTTTAACGTTTTTGAAACAATGAGGATTTTGAGAATGGCCGATGACATATAATGGTAGCTTTTCAGAGCCACTCATGTTGGCTGCAACCAAAACCGTCAGGCGCTCCTTGGCATTTTTCCACCTGTACACGTTTCACCTTTAAATGAAAGGGTTCTGTCTGGAAGGCATTTGAAGAATAAGCCAGTTTCGTCGGCGTTGAAAATATTATTAGGTCCAAATTCCTCAAGAATGTTTGGAAGCGTATTTTTAATCCAACTGTCTGTCTGAGAGGTATTGACAGAAGCTGCTTCTCCACAGACGTTTTTTACGATAATTCCTCGTCGCTTCTTGAATCTATATGTTCACCGTGAAGTCGATGCCTAGCTCCAAAGCCATCTTATTTGCCATCTCCATTAGAATCTGTCCAGAGACTGGAGCACACATCGCGCGGGCTTGTTTAAACCATCGATACAGTGCTTCGTCCACATCCTCCGCTTTAGCCGTCCGCCGTCATTTTCGTGTCGATTGAAAGGAGGAGCCATACATCTCGATCTGGTGCCAATTTTTCAAAATTTTTGAAATTATGCTTTTATGCACACCATATTTTGAGGCGATAAAAGCTTTAGTCATCGTTTGGGAGTCGATGTCCTGCAACGATTTTCTTTTGCTTTCCATGTCCAGAGCATTGTATTGAGTTCTGCTTGCCATTATGGAGGGGGGGGGGGGGATTAAAATCTTTAAAATCAGGTTAAAAGCAAACATCTGTTCAAGCCTTGCAATCAGTTTGAATGATGTGAAATGAGGAACCTATACTTGCACACTAGGCCAAAGCATGGTAAGCCCAGTAGCTACACATCTCCTTTGCCTACACACATGGCCCTAGGGAATCTTTGATTTCTGATCACGTTCTCTGGTTATTATCTAACAGAAGAGGCCTGTGCAGAGGGCGATTGGGAGAAGGTGTGCGGGTTTGAGTTTCCCAAAGGTCGATGTGACTCTGTGTGTGCGTGTGTGTATGTGTGTGTGTGTGTTCGTGAGAAGAGCTACTGATTTTGACCACAGGGACCATAGGTCTATGTAGGCCTAGTAAGCATTCCCCAGTTAGTCACAGGTGAATGGCGGGGATTGCTGGGTGGAGGCTGCCTCTGATGGTTGGTGTGACTGCAAGTGCCTTCGCGAGGCTGGCGTTGTCTGCCTATTAGTATTACAATATTATTACTAAAGTGTGCGTCATGGCTAAATGCTGAAGTGGTTTTGGTCATAAAATCATGTCAGTTGGAGTTGAAATTAACCGAATCAGGCCTCATGACTGTTGAAATTGACCGTGCCGCAACACATTAGATTATATAGTAAAAAAAAAAAAGGGGGACCATTCTATGCTGTTGAAATTAACTTAACCGTAAATTGAAAATAAAGGTGTTGAAATTAAGTGTGCTCCACTGTATAGATAAATTTTGGCTTTTTAACAAGTTTTAATTAAAATTTTAATAAATTTTCCGAACAGTATTTTTAAAAATTTGTAAAAAAAATTTAAAAATGACCTCAAGAAAAAACCAAGTAGCTTTTTACCCCTATCTATGTTTAAACAAGTATATTAAGTGAAAATATGTGAAAATCTTTTTTGATATTGAAGATTTTGGAACCCTATGAATGTTTACTTTCAAGATGGTGGCCGTTACCATTGCAACCAAATATTTTTTCCCCATTTTTTTACTTTAATATCTCTTTCTATGATATATCTACATTCTGTGAAAATTTGGTCCCCATAGCTCAAGTATTAACAAAAGTAGTTTTTGGAAGTAGCGTACCCCCTTAAATATGCTTCTCACCTTGTCTTCTTTTATGTATGGCTCTGCACATTCACTGATATCACCTTGCTGAAGAACCTTTTCAAGCTGTGAAAATGCAGTGGAAAGGATATTACTAAAGACAAAGAAGTAGATTTTCCGGAAATTGGCAAGCAATTAAGCAGAATTCCAATAGATGTCATAATACCACTCGGTACATTCTTGAAAGGGAAAAGAAATGCCTTTAAAAAAGAATATTCATACATTACTCTCCCATATTAACATATGAGTATAATGATGATGATAATGATATAATGATAATGATGACGATAACAGCGACGGTGATGATGATATGAGGATGAATAAATGACAATGATTCCGGTAACTTGCTATTAGCTTTTTCAACTTACACAAGATCAAAATTACATTACATTAAACTATAGTTTTACCTTCACAACCAGGAAAACATCGGGAGACGGATAAGTGATACTAAAAATGCATGCACGGCTGGCTGAAGACCGATCACTATGTGTAATATGACTGCTAATCATACTCTTGATAGAATCTGAGTTCAAATCAAAGTGAAAGGTCTCGGAGACCTGTAAAAAGAAGAAAAAAAATAGTGGGCAAACACTCCATATAATTAAATATGCTTTCACTTTTTTTTTAAGTAAATCAAAAAATGAGAATCCAATGAAAATGAAGTGGGTAGACAGGGCAATGTGATTTGTACTCATTAGATACAAAGTCCAAGGAAAATTTTGCATGAATATCAAAATTAAGACAGAAGTAAGGTTTGTTTTTGAAATGTATATAAAAACCTACATATGCATTTAAAAACATACATACATGTATATTAGAAAAGAAAAAAAAGGAGACTTTCACCATAGACCTTTTATACATCCAACATTGAAAAAGAATGGACTCTTGTAGAAAAATTGAAATTATGAGTGATGTAAGAAAAGAACAAATATATCAATAATTAAAGCCCAACAATGCATATGACAAAATGTTACATGTGCTCACACCTTTTTCCTTTCCCTAGAATTGTAGAGTGCCATTGAAACAAAAATGGGTTCAACTTCCATCTCGAGCCTTCGAGGATGAAAAAAATAAGAACCAGCAATCAATAAGTATTAGTTTACTTTACTTTCGCTCACACTAAACAGTAGTTACGCCTAATTGGACTCCGGCTAAATGGCCGTTTCACCTTAGTGGACGTTTTTTCTTTTTTATTATCAAAACCATCCCTCCAATTGGACGGTCCAAAGCCAAAATTTCAGCTAATTGGATGTTTCCATTGGGAAAAATGGTTTGACCATCAACATTCAAATTCATTTAAGGGCATAAAGGAATCAATTTTGAATATGAATAGGCTATTGTGCTCCAGGGTGCTTAGTGTAGGGATATGGGGTCTGGCAAGGGTTTATTGGCGGGTACTGGTCCAGGTGTGAATACAGAGCTAAGGTGTCAAAAACTGCTACAGGGCAAGACAGCTCTCAAGCATGCAACGCACTGCCTTGACCTTTGCCATGACATGGTTGTTGGCCAATCATATCTCATCCCAGTGTGACCACACCCTCGACCCATCGGTCTCGCGCTTGACATGTTGGACAAAGCCCAGGTAATAATACGGCCATCCCTCTGATTGTTCAACACTCTGATACAATGATTCTCCATTTTGTTTTGCTTGATCGTCCGCCAGTCTCGGTGTTTTGTTTGCTCGACAGGAAAATTTGATAAGGGAAGGTAACTCCCTCTTTTTATGAATTACAAACCCTTTGATAGTGTGATCATTGTCAAACCATGGACTATCATCCCTCTCGCCCACTCATTTTGGCTAACTGGACATTTCGCCTGACTGGATGTTTTGCCCAATTGAACGTTTTCGGCGTTTACAGACAACCGTCCAATTAGGTGGTAATACTGTATTATATATATATAATACTTTGAGGTATGCATTACCTTTAAATTATTCTCAATTTTATGACCTCAAGGTCAAATATAAAATTATTTAAAGCAAAAAGATCACTAAGCATATCTAATCTCCACTCTTTCCATGATAATCAGTACGAAAATGGAAACATTTTGGTGAGAAAATTAACCTTAGTGGAGAAAATTAACCTTATGCAAAGAAAAAAGAAAAAGAGGGAACTCACGATAATTGCAAACATTTAACAAGAATTCTGTGACCAAAATGTTCGTTGGGCACATCAGGCACGCTCCTCCTCTCCACCATTTCATCCTGTGTGAAGAGGAGAGAGAAAAAATCACAGAGTGGCATAAAATCAGCGACAAGAAGTATAAAATATGCAGAATTTAATCACACACAGAGTCAATGAAAAAGTTTTAAAAGAGAATAATTTTGAAATGCCAAACCAAACTTGTTGCAGAGACATGTTCATTATACACAAAAGGCTAGTATAGTGGAAAAGAAGGTAAGCAATGACTAAAAGTTCTCCTTTTCTTGCACAAAAGGTTAAACATTACATTATAGCATTGCTCTCAAACACACAGATTTATTAGAAACATATTTATCTGCCAAATCCCTGTTTACTCATCCTAAAAGCAAATCTACCTCATCTGGCCCTGGGTACAGATTGAAGAGATTATTGCAACGGCCTTGGTGGCGTAGATTCTCATTGTTGCGGTCAACATCATCGTGAGATATTCGATCAAAGAGATTTGGCAGGAGAGGATCTGCCTGAGATTGCTTCAAATCAAATATAGAACTGGCCCAGCTGCCCCGAGGTGTGTCATTCATGTGAATTGACTGTCTCTTGTTGGTGTCCTGCAAGAGAAGCCATTGTAAATCTAAACTGAACAATCATCAATACAGGTAAAACATACATACCCGTCTTTCGAAAAGATCTGTTCCAAATGCATCAAATTATGTTTTAAAGAAATAATATTCAGGTAACTTTATCAGTTGTTTGGGGTTTTTTGTTTGTTTGTTTTTTTTTATTTAAACCCCTGTAATGAGGAAGCTTGTCAAAATTTAAAAGAAATAATATTCAAGTAACTTTATCAGTTTTTTTTTTTGTTTGTTTTTTTTGTCTGTTTTGTTTTTTAACCCCTGTAATGAGGAAGCTTGTCAAAATGCTCACATTAACAGCTAAAATAATTTTAAGGGAGATCATTACCTTTTCTTGCTCGGGAACATCATCAACATCAATCTCATATTCATGCTGTATGATTTCATTTTCAGTTGTACGATCTTTACTACAACAGCTGGAACTACAACTTTGGAACCTTGGAAAAAAAAATACAATTACAGAAAAATCCTTGATATTGATTGTAAATAAGCAACAACATAGACTAAAAATTGTAAAGGAACCATATGAAAAATGAGAATCCATTTAACAAACATTAAGAGACATACATGATTACAGTATTCAGGACAAGTCACAATGGCACAGTGGTAGTGCTTTTTACCATGGAGGACAATGAGATTTAACCCTTGGGCAAAGTTATATATACACTAATTGCCTCTGTTTGTGGCACTTCTCTGCAACCAACATTTGGTTTTCGGTTAAACAGGGTGTCTGCCAAAACTACCCAAAAATTCTCCAGGGCCCCTTAATTGACCGGCCGGGAGCCGCTTTAGGGGGCAATGTTTGCCTCTCCAGCATTTGAAATTTAAAAAAAGAGGATGTAAAAATGTCAACAAAAAAAAAAAAAAAAAAAAGAAGATGTAAAAATGTCAAAAAGTAAAAAAAGAAAAAAAAAAAAAAAAAAAAAAGTCCACTTACCGAAATACAAATATTTACAAAGCAATAATATTTGCAAATTACACAAGGGGTCATCTTTGAGAGGAACCAGCCTAGGCCATCTCTTCATTTTGGCCTCAGTGGTCTCTAATTCTTAGGTTCTTTAGGAACGAATCCCACCCCCACAGACTTTTAAGAACAAAAAAATTTATTTTCTCCGAGCATAAGCTGCTCCGGTCTATACGTCGCAATAGGGGAGAGAGAAAAAAATTGTAGAGTCGCATCCCTTGAATTTCCACTACCTGGCCTGGAGTAGCCCATTGATCACGTGATCCAGACCGTTTGTATTTCAACGGCTCTCGCGATCATCACTCAAATGACTACATATCTTGCTTTGAAAACACAGGTCCCGTTAGGCATCTTTAGATGGTACTCGCCTTCCTAGATCTAAACATGTTTGCCTAAGCCTAGAGTCTACACTTCACTAGATCTCCATCTCCAATCTAGAACTAGATTTTCATGGCGTGTGTGAATTCGGTTGTGCGTCGTGCATGTGCGGATTTGTGTGTGGCCTTGAATGACAATTTGTCTCCCCTCTCATTCATTTGCAACCCCCCCCCCCCCCACACACACACACTTTCCCCTGAAAAAGAAAACAAAAACCGAATGGAGCAGCAAGCAACAAGGTCATCTCATCTCCCCGTCCCGGCTAGGCAAAAAAGCAACCCTCACTCGCCCCCTGCCACGCCAGTCACTGGCCCCTGACACACCTGCAGGAACAAGCATCGACCAAGATTCAAAAACTACTATGCCTTGACATCCAGGTTCTCTCCCTGGGATTTTTAGTCTCCCAGTTCTCTCCAAGGGATTTTTAGTCTCCCAGGTCCTTCCCGGGGATTTACAAGTGTCCCTTGTCTCTCCCGGAGATTTACAAGTGTCCCGGGTCGCTGCAGGGATTTTTTTTCTCCTGGGCACGTCCCGGGCCGGCAGACACCCTTGGTGAAACAAATCAAAAGACTAATTTCCATCTAGGGATGAATAAACTGGAATTTTCTTTTCATTTTTGTTTTTAAATAACCGCCTGGCAAAAAGGCATGAAATAAGAGTGTGTTTCGATGTACAATGAGTTTGTTTTTATTAATCTAAATGTTCTTGGTATATCAACCCATGATTTTTTAATCTGTTTGCATGTTTTCCTTTTGTTGGCTTTTTAAATAAAAAAATTAACAAAAGTACATGTATACATGTATATATATGTAAATGCATTGGCAAAAAACATAATTTGATTTTTTTTTAATCCAACCCCAACAGAAAAACCAAAAGTACTTACTTCCTGGAAACTAAAGTGTAGTCTGATGTGTATCTAAGAATACAGTCCCTGACATGTGGATCATCTTCAGCACTGGTTACAAAGAGAGAAACATGGTTAAAAAGAGAGGAACAAAACTTATTTGTGATAAGTCTTTATGTTTATAAATCAGATTTCATGCTGATCAAACACAAAAACAAGCCCTTATCTCATTAAAACATTGAGAACAGAAAACATTTCAAATTATGTCTCAGTCTCATTTTTTTCTTTTAAGTAGGATGACAATGTGAGCTGATAAGCAAAAATTAAAAACACAACAATAAAACACAAACTTTATTGGCACAACACACTTACTTAAACTCAGGTTTGCTAGGTTCAACTGTCCTACAAGTTTTTGCAACACTTTGAACTTGGATGTCATCTTCTGGAAACATGAGGAGATCCCTTAATGGATCTCTCTCAACACTACATTGGTTATGAAGAACATAATCTTCAAAATCAACAGGATCCACAACATCACTGAGGGGCACCTGAAACAAGAAAAAATAATTTTTATGAGATTGTATTGTAAATTTAGCTCTAATTATGCCTTTATTTGCATATTTTTTCACAGCTGTTTTAACACAAATTGAAAACACATATGTGCTTCGATAAATTTCATATAAATGATCATTAATAATGCATATAACCTCTGTTTCGAACAGCACACACCTGTGTTGGATGTGATGATGCATTTGATATTGATTGCACGCTAACACTTCTGCTGAGATCCTGACTGGAACACACAGAAGATGATACCTGACGTCTCACTTCAGCTGCTCCTTGTCTGAAATTTCAAGTAACCCATGAGCAATATTTGCTAGTTAATATTAATAGATGAATTATTATTTACAATATTTTCATTTATTTCATACAAAATACATTTTGAATTCAATTGAGACTCAGATCAATATCTAGACTTATATTTAAGAAAAAGTATCAGGTATGTTCGATACTGACAACTGTAGTCGGTCTCAGATGGCAGACTAGACTTTGCTAGGACTGGGGTAAGAAACGAAAAGGCTCTCTTTATTGAGAAAAGACTGGATTATAGTCCGAACTGGGTCCAAATATACCGGATTATTTTGGGACCCAGGTTCCAATATACATGCAGGATTATTATATTATTTATTGGGACCCCGGTTGATTTCTAGATCTATAAACAAGCTTTTTGTTGTTTTTTTTTTACTTTAATTTGGTGTGTAAATTCTTAAATTCTTAAGTAGGAGGGTGTTCAATTTTGACCGCCGATGACGCATTACAAACAAGACTCCTCATAACTTCAGCAGTCGCCATTATTAATATATGATTATTGAGTTCGAGAAGTCGAAAGTACATTAAAGGCTTACTTGGAAATTTAAAAGCTTTCAAAACAGATGGATTTCCTTTCAAATGGTGTGGCACACGGCGGCACAGATTTTTTTATTCATTGTCTTTTAATATATGATATATATTTGTTCAAGTTGAAGGGGTAACAGAGGGTTCATATCTTGTATGTTGTTTTGATAGCCTTCTCACAACTTTTTAAAAGTTAACTTCAGTTTAATTGGCGATTTAACTTGTGTAGTAGTCATCATTCTATCACTATCAAGTTGTCAAATTCTACAAATAGTGAGGGTCCGATTAGGCCTTGCCTGAGAGGCTAACATAGTTGTAGTTACTGTGCAGACACGGTGTTTATGTTTAGTGACGTGTGGAAAAAGAGTGGGAACGGGTGAGCAAAAAAGCGTGCAGCCGCGAATCGAGAGGGCAGTGTGTGGACAGTCGAGAGTGGACAGTGGATCTTCGAGGTCAAGTTTTGTAGTCTTTCTGGAGTTTGAAATTGTAACTGTGAATTATCGTGTTGCTGTGATGTTGTGTGATCTTCTTTATCTTGCGAGTGGTGTTGATGAGATTGTAAACTACGTGTAACGTGTCAATTCTATTCGGAGTAAATAGGGACAGTCAGTGCATCGGGTGAAGAGCAGCCAGAATTTAAAGGATGTAAGTAGAATCTTGATTGTTTTACTTTCTAATCACACTGCTGTCGCTTTTACAGATCCCGTCCCAAACTTCCTTCATGTGATTTCTAAGACTAAGACTAGAATCTATTTTTGTTTACGAAAGTTTTGAATGTCACTTCGACATGTGGATGGATCTAGAATCTAGATCTAGTCCTTGATGTTACGTTTCACGAACGCTAGGTGCACCAGTTCGTAATACTACATAGCCATAATTTTTGTACTTTTCTTAGCATAACACTGTGGGTGTAAGCTATCGTTTGCAAACTATAGTCTCATATTCATATCGAATTGACTCCTTCACTTGTGTGAGATTTTGACCAATCAATGTCATATAAAAAGCATACTGAAATACAAGTCGACCCAACAGTTTACCAACACTTCAAACTGACATAATTTATGGACATGTGATGATGTGTTTCTCGTGAAAGAACTGTTAAGGAGCTTGGCTTGATTCCTTCACAAAGAAAGTTTAAAGACCCAGATTTAATACCAGATTTAATACATTCACAAGCTAAACCTGTTAGAGTTAGGCCTATAGCCTATATATCTCGATCTACACGTAACACATCATTTATAAAATCTAGATCTGTTGTCGTCACCGTCGTGGATCTCTTAACTTCACTTTTAATGCAAACCAAAAAAATTACAAATAGATATCTAGATCTAGATAACTAGATCTAGATTCTAGATCTAGAATCTACATGATATTCTAGATCTATAGGGCAAGAGAAAGCCCAGGGCAAAACCCTAGATCTAGATCCAAGATCCTTAGATCTAGATATCTAGATCTAGATCATCATCACCTAAAAGATCTAGATTCTAGGCCTACAATGTACATGTACATGATTGTTATTATTAGCATGTGGATGAAGTGAAAATGATAACCAGTTGTAATGTCTAGATCTAGATCTAGAACTTGTAAAAATTTACAGACAAGACAGACCCATGACGGAAGTATGAAAATAGGCTGGCGATTCAAAGTAAACCCAATCTTTGATTGACCGAAAAAAGGAAGTTGTTTCATCGGCTGCAACATTTTCGCAGTCCTCCATATTCTTTCCCATAAAACGATGACGTCATTTTGATCGTGGCGAGAAATTAACTGATATTAATAATTGTCTTCAAAGTCTAGTTCTATGTATAGACCTAGTAAGAAGTTAGACTGGTATAAACCATCATATCATAGATCTAGAGGCCTCCTTTGGTAGTTATGTGTGGTATAAATAGACTTGATTTATGTCTTTTGTTTTTGGTGACGATCTAAATCTAGAATCTAGTTCTGGTTGTTTATAAATGGACTAGGTCTAGTCTAGGTCTAACGTCTTTCTTTATAAATGGGTTGATTCTAGGTCTATTTGTTCATTTGATCAGGTCTAGACTTTCTAGGTCTGTCGTTGTTTTTTTTTTTTTTGTTTTTTTTTTTAAGAATGGATATGGTTTAGGTTCAGATCTTTTTGCTTGTAAATGCACGAGGTCTAGGTGCAGGTGTATTTATTAAAATGTATTCATGTAAATGGCCTTTTTTTTTAACGAAAAGGCAACATTTATGATGCAGCTTGAGGCCCATTTGCTTGAATTACAAACGTTCCCCTCCCCCAGCCCACTAACAAACACATGATTAGAAAGCAAAACAAAAAACAAACACAAAAAGAAAAAGCCCCAATAACAAAAAGCAAAACCAAAACAAAATAATGAAAAAAGTCCCTCAAAAAACAAACAAACCCAAACAAAACAAACATCCCCTCCCCCCCCAAAAAAACCCACCCAAAATAAAACCCCACAAAAAAAAACCCAACGAAGAAACAAAACAAAAACGAAAACGAAAACAAATCGGTAATACACTGGTTTATGGTCAAAGGGACGCAATCCATGAATATTCTTAAGTATGTGTGCCGGCTGTTGTTATTTTCCATGATTATTATCATTAATTAAGAGTTATGATCCTTGATTGTCTTATTGCCTGTTTCTTGTTTCCTGTTTGGTTACAGTTGAGTCAGTTGTCTAATACAGTAGGATAAGCCAAGATGGCTTTGTAACTGGACAGTCGGGTTGTCTTTCAATCCTTGATAAAACCCAATATATAAAAATAAATAAATAAACAAAAACAACAACAAAACAAAAGACAATCACAAACAAACAAAGAAGAAAAAAGAAAACAAAACAAAAAAAACAAAACAAAAAACAAAACCCACAAAAACCACAAACAACAACAACAACAACAACAGAAACAACAACAACAACAACAACAACAACAACAACAACAACAACAACAACAACAAACCAAGTGTGCTTAACTTTGAATTTTAATCACGTGAAACCTCTGCATAAATTTGTATGATAATTGTACATGTAAAAAAGACCATAAAATACATTGCATTTATTTTTGCCAAATTTCACATAAATTGCTAAGAAGTAGATCTCTGTACACAATTATTTACTAGCAATTTTCAATGGAGTGAAGCAATTGGAGTAATTTGTTTGCCTAAGAAGAAAACAACAACGACAACAACACAATAGGGGAGGCGGGAATGAGACCCATGCGACCCCTTGGTCTAAGGTTCAACGCCCTATGGTTGGGCCAATGTGCCCATTTTAAATACATGGATGGATCATTGGTAAAAATATGTACAATGTTGACGGGTTAAATGCATGGATGGGACATTGGCAGATATACAATGTCGTAGTTATAGCGTTAAATACATGGATGGGACATGGGTAGGAATAGTGTCGTAGTTATAGAGTGAAAACATGGATGGGACATGGGTAGAAATACAGTGTTGTGGTTGTAGGGTTAAATACAGGGATGGGACGTGGGTAGAAATACAGTGTTGTGGTTGTAGGGTTAAATACAGGGATGGGGCATGGGTAGGAATACAATGTCGTAGTTCTAGGGCTAAATACATGGAAGGGGACGTTTGTTAAAGTATGTACAATGTTGAAGGGTTAAATACATGGATGAAACAAGGGTAGAAATACGTTGTCGTGGTTTTAGGGTTAAATACATTGATGGGACGTGGATAGAAATACGATGTCGTGGTTTTAGGGTTAAATACAGGGATGGGACATGGGTAGAAATACGATGTCGTGGTTTTAGGGTTAAATACAGGGATGGGACGTGGATAGAAATACGACGTCGTGGTTTTAGGGTTAAATACAGGGATGGGACATGGGTAGAAATACGATGTCGTGGTTTTAGGGTTAAATACAGGGATGGGACGTGGATAGAAATACGACGTCGTGGTTTTAGGGTTAAATACAGGGATGGGACATGGGTAGAAATACGATGTCGTGGTTTTAGGGTTAAATACAGG
>JBCHJU010042080.1:0-11600 GCA_039654505.1 Plocamopherus imperialis | reverse complement strand
AGAATTTCATTAAGTACCACATTTCTATACTATTTCAATGAACAATGTGTGAGTTTCTAGCCAAAAGGTAAAGAAATCAAGAATTGAGGCAGTTTTTTGCTTCTCCTGTAAAATTTGACTCCATGCACTTAGGCGGTTGAATCATGTCGCTAACGATAAGAATTATACCTGTCCTTCATTGACTATTCCAAAGCTTTCGACTCAGTGAAGCACAGTGAACTATTCGAAACACTAAGATTGATTGGTATCGACATAAAAGACCTCAGATTAGTACAGAATCTCGACAGTAAACAAACGGCAAGTGTACAGATAGAAAAAGATACATCGGAATTCTTCACCATCAGGAAAGGAGTACTTGTTTCTTCAATTCTGTTTACATGGCCATGCCAATGGAGCCCGTTTCTCCCTATCTTTTCCAAGAGTGTATCTGTTTTACGTTAAAAAATATTTGTTGCTGAAACATTTTTATTTCTGTTCTCAAATGTAGAAAGTCATTTTATTCATTATATTATTCTAGAACATTCAGATAGAGTAATGAACTTCCAACCCAGATAAAAAACATCAAAGGTACTGAAGATTTCAAGCCATGAAAACAATCTGCTCATCAATTCTTGTTTGGAAATTCCATCATAATGCGACTGCAATCCCTTCTCTTCTCTTTGAGCAATGTCTCTGTGGAAGTTTTGTTGCTTGAACTGATGATCTCGTTTTTCAGTTTGTAAAAGCAAACAATAAAAATCAGTTTGTCGTTTGCTGAAACTGGCGCGTGCATTTAACATGGTGCACACCAAGGAAACTCTAATCAATGTTCAGCAGTCATTGATTGGTCATTCATTGGCTGTTTAGTCATTGATTGGTCATTGATTGGTCATTGGTTGATCATGATTGGTTAACCGGTTCTTGGTGATTAGTCAGTGAACATGGACTGTTTGACTGGCCATTGATTGGTGATGAGTGATTAATTGCTTAGTGGTCATTAATTATTCATTGATTGTAGGTTGGTCTTTGATTGGTTGATTGTTTCTTGGTCATGTGGTCAGGGACAATTGATTGGTTAATGGTTGGGTATTGATCAGGGTCGACAGTTTTAGTATTGTGACGCCAGAGGGTGGGCGACATTGAATAATGTATGTACGTCATTCATCAATGGATGGAGTTCATTTATTGGTTGATCGGTGTTTGATTGATTGATTGGTTGATTGATTGGTTGGTGTTGGGTCTTTACGGTGAGCCTGACATTTCAGGCGTTAGCGTCTGATTTATTTCAAATGGTTTCTTTTCTTTTCTTTGGTGACTTAAGTAAGTGGGCAATGTTTTGTCTTAATTACGGTGATGGTGGACGTATGCCCGTTGGTGTGTTCGTTCTGATGCAACGAATTGAGGAGGAGAGAGACGAGCAAGGATTTCCGCGTCCCTTCTTGTAAAAGGAAACAATGTTATACAGGTGGCGTGTACATTTACTTATTATTTTCTGATCAGACCAACGAACACAATTTTTATTAGTCACGTTCTCGTACACACGGAACAAAGAAGGAGAATGGAGTTGACGAAATAGAAGTGGGAGAAGAGAGGAGGGGGTGTATCCTTGGTCCCCGCCATTACGCAGCGTCCGGGGTATGCAAATACTATGCCGATTCACGTCCTGCAACTGTGCAGTAGACAAGTACCGATTTTGACGATATTTCCCAATCAAGACAGGTTGGTATTTCGAATCCCGAAAGGGACATTGTGATTTAACCCATGGGCAAGGTTAATTACATTAATTGTCTCCGTTCGCGGCGCTGCTCTTGCGGCCACCGCTCGGTTTTCGGTCAAAAACAAAAAGACAATTTTCCCTTCGTGGATGAATTAGCGCAATGTTGTATTATTTTATTTTAGGACGCGTGCTGTTACAAAATGATGTACAGTTAAGGTGATCGCTTTGAAAATCGTTAACCAGACTCTTGAATAGACTATGGTTATTGTTTGTACTCAAGCTGCAGAGAGGACAAAAATCTACACAGTATGTGCAAACGATGCCTTTCAAGTTGTGATAAATTTTCCTGACTCCTTTCTCGTATTTTGACTCCTTTTAGCCATGGTTTTTAAATGAATAATTGTTTTAAAGTCCACGTTTTAGTCATTTTAAGTATGGACTATCAGTCAAACAAAAATTTGTAATGCGGACTTATACAGAGAGCACTGAAGCAAGTGAGTGACTGCACCAAGCCCAAAACACTGAGAGATAATAAAGTAAGCGGATTTGCACTAAATTTTACATTTCCGGGAAAAGGGAAGGGGCAAGGGGAGGGGGTGGTGGGGAGGGGGAGGGGTAAGGGTTGGTTACGCGGAATTGTGACGATGACATTGATTTCATACGGTGGTTACATCACTATGCCGTGGGGATGAAAGAGAAGAGGGAGGAGGAGGGGCAAAGGTAATACCCCCAGAGAAAAATAACTTAGTTTAATGAAAGAGGGAAAGTACATTCGAGATTGACCGGCTGTCAGCAAATCGGTGAACTATACCAGTAGTTGAAGTATAAAGCATCACCATAGATTTCAAATAAAGAACTCGTGAAGTCTGTCATTGATTTGCTTTATTTATTCTGATTAACGACGAACTTTTTATTTTATTTTATTTTTTTTAGATTATGGTCCTACTCTTATTCAAAAGACGAGATGAAATGCAGCACAGTACTGTTGAAGGCTTTTTATTCAAGGGTGGGATCACTGATTCCTTACCAAATTTTACAGTATGTAAATTTGAATCGCCTGTCTCTGTTGAGAAGGAAAAATCAGAATACATTAATATACAAAATTATATAAAATCTTAATATATAATTAATATACAATCATGTTCCCTCCTAAAATCAGTAACCTTGTGAAAAGCATTTAAGCAACTACAGTGTATTAAATAACGTGAATATTATCAACCTCATTTCTAGTAGTGTCACAAACAAATGTATGACAGTAAAACTGGATACATGCATAATTGTGTTGTTTCAAATGACGTTAAATACCGGCTCTGTACATAAACATAGATCTAGTGTTTAAAATGACGTGAATAATGGGTGTGTTTTACCGTGAGTAGTATTTTAGATGACGAATAATCGATGTTTACAACCAGTAATATTATGTTCAGTGCCGTGGTCTAGAGGTAGAAACTTGAGCTGTAGACCGAAAGGTCAGAGGCTCGAATTCTGGTGCGAGAGCGATGATGAGTTTTTGGAAAAAGCTATTTACACACATTTTCTCACCCCACTCAGGTGTAACATGAGTACCTGACCGATCACAGCGTTATCCGTGTCAGAAAAATTGAAATATGTGTTGCTGTTGAAGAGGGACCCCTTGTAAAACGCTTTGAGAACATTGAGTAGATATTGGGCTATATAAAAGCTCACCTTTTTTTTCTTTCTTTTTATTCTTTTGTTCAATAGATGACGGGAATAGGGGATGTCCGCTTGCCGGTAGCATTTTAAATGACGTAAATAATGGTTGTCTACTACCAGTAGACTTAAAGATGGGAAAAATGGAAGCCTACTTACCAGAAGTATTATAGTTGACGTGAACATTGAATGTCTACTTACCGGTAATGTTTTTGAATGCGTAAATAATGAATGTCTTTTAACGGCAGCATTTTAAATGATATAAAAAATTAATGTCTATTTACCTGTAGTATTCTAAATGACGTACATGATTGATGTCTACTTACTCATAGTAATTGTCATGGACACTGTGCACACCATGAATTGCGTGGCGGTATGGTAAATGGATCATTGAAAACTTGTCAAATCCATTGAAATAACCGGTCTGTTTGCAATTGCGAAGCCGGCCTCCCAAGCGTAACAGTGGTTTTGCTGAAAGAAAACAAAAGTGATCCTGAAAGTATTATAAAAGAGGCTTCCAGCTTCGAAAATATTTTTTGAAATCTTTTAATACAGACATTGACATAAGTAAGATGTGGAAGAACATAAAAGAAATTTAGTAAAAATAATTGATAAAAATGTACCATCAAAAACCATTTCAGTTCGGTTGCAACAACCTTGGTTTAAAAGATGTGGTTCGAGGCTATGATCATAACTTATGACCTGTGAATTGTGAGCTTTTAATTTTTTATTGTATTGCGAAAAATGTGAGTTGGTATTGTGTGAGGGCGATTGTCGAGTGAAGAAACGGGGGGACAGAAGAGAGAAGAAGAGACACAGTGGAGCGGTAGACCTCTTATTTGTGACAAGTGATTCTGATTGTAATCTTTAGAGGACTTTAAGTTTAAGTAAGGGGCATCTTTTTTGGAATTGGGTTACATTGTAGATGAAGAACTCAACCATATATTTTGGAATAGCATATTCGTGAGGAGCCGGTTGGAAAGCTGTGTGGACTCAGAGGTGAGCGATGACTAATATTTATTCTGTTGTGCTTTAGACTAGACAAGAAAAGATGGTTCTATAAAAAGAATAACTGTAATTCTGAGAGAATTTGAAACAAATAATAAAGAAATTAAAAAAAGAGAAACTCAACAAGCTTGTAATTCAGCCCATTCTGAATGTGTCAATAACATGATAAGAAATGACACAAATAACAATAACTTTAAGCCTACATCAGAAGTAAAAATTAAGACAATTGTACGACTCAAAAACTAAGGCAGACCTTTTAAACAACCAATTGTCCTCAATGTTCTCAAATCCAATTCAAAAATAAGAAATGTAATTTTCAAAACCAAAACTTACCACCAATTGAGCCCAATAACTTTCACAGACAATGGAGTGCTCAGATTCCTACTAAATACAAATGAACATAAAAGTGCAGGACCAGATAAGATTCCAGGCAACATATTAAAACAATGTGCACATGAATAAGTTGAGGTGTATATACTCTTATTCCAACTAGATGAGGAATATTGAAAAAGACGGTCTGAGCTTCATACCACCAAACATCAAAATGAATATGGGACTCTCTGATTCAGAATGACACATTCACCTTACAATCATAATTTGGATGTTACAAGTAACACAAATATTTTGAAAGATAGGCATTCTTTATGTCACCCCATTCTCAGATTACAGATTCAACGTAGAGAGCCATCTCGTGAAAAACCATAGATTCGGCTAAGGGTAACAAGGGTTCACGTCAATTTCAGATCTTTACCAGAACTAGGCAGCAACTAGCATAGAAATCTAACAAGCACTCCAGTCAAATTGATAATTTAAATTTGATGTATCTGCAGCTGAGATTTCAAATTTCAACATGAATGATAAACTTCGATCATTGCAACTAATTAAACAGTAGAAGCTTGCGATACCAAAAAGAAAAAAGAAAACAAAACTAAGTTTTGAACTATTGACATGTCCATATAGATTTTATGGTAATATTATAAAAGAAAGCTCGATCCTCACTCAGTCTGGATGGGGATCCAATGTGACCCCCTACCAAACGACGCCACTAGATTTGGCAATCATGACTAATGACTGTTTATGGATCTCGATGTTTTACCGTAAACATCGAAATGTTGAAATTTTGTCGGTTCGACATTTTTAATGGTTAATTTCTTGGTTAACGACGATCTCAAGCTGGAAAGTTAACAGGAGGGTTTTCAGATTTCAAAAATTTTCTGTGGATCTGAATTTTCAAAGTACAATAGAAATAAAGAAACGGCTCATTTCAAAGCAATTAATGGACAAGCAAGATTACTACTATAGGATTCAATATGAAAAATAGTCACACAAGACAATGAAATGTAGATGGCCATTTATATTCATAGTTCCCTAATGCATTGAGATTGTGCAATAAACTCCCAACAAATGTCTTAGTCTAGTCTTCATAATAACTGATAAAACTAGATAACTGAGTATTCTTGTCAATGCGCCTTAAATTACTCTATTATTTTAGTATTTTGATACTAATCTTGTAAATTTAAGTAGCTGTTTGAAAACTTCTGTATCTTTGCTGTACTTTACATTGGTAGAGAGTTTATTCCACAATCTGAATGTATAAGGGAAATAATTATGAATATAAATGACTATCTACATTTGATGAAGGCAGTGTAATTGTTTGAGCACCAGATCTTGTGTGGCTATTTCTCATATTGAATTCCTTTAGTTGTAATATTGCTTGTCCATTAATTACTTTGAAAAGAATAGTTACTTTATTCCTAGCTCTTTGTTCTTTGAGGGGTATCCACTGTAACCAATCCATGTTTATTTTTGTGTGGCCTGTTGTATAGTTATAGTTATTGGTAACAAATCTAGCTGCATTTTTTGTACTTTCTCTAATTCATCTATTTAGTTTTGACAAATGTGGATCCTATACACATTCTCCATATTCTAAGATGGGTTTTACAAAGCTTTTGTAGCATTTATCCTTGACACGTTGTGGGCAGTCATTGATATTACGTTTTAAAAATGCTAATAGACTATTTGCTTTCTTACATATGTCATGGTGTTGGTCTTTCCATTGTAGTTTATTATCTATAATAACACCTAAGTATTTTGCATTCTTCGTGGTTTTTAGTGTTTGGTTGTTAAGACTATAGTTTGATTCTATAGGTTTCTTTTTATTGGTTATTTTGAGAACTTGACATTTATCTGGGTGAAATTTCATTTCCAATCTTTTCCCCATTGTTCTAGTGTTTAGATCTTTTTGGAGTATTTTACAATCATTCATATTCTGTATTTCTCTTTAAAGTGTGATATCATAATGCAAAATAGCCTCATTTTGGTCCCTTTTGTAAGATTAAGATCAACGTCATTTATATATATTAAAAAGTAGAGTGGGTCTAACACTGTACCCTTTGGTACTCCTGAAACAACTGGTTAATGGTTTGACTCTTTTCCCTCTACAGTAACTTTGAGTTCTTCCTAAAAGAAATGATTCAGTCCAATTTAGTATTTTATCCTGTATGCCGTATCGTTTAAGTTTTAATAAGTCTCCGGTGGTCTACTTTATCGAAGGCCTTTGAGAAATCTAAAAGAATAGCATCTATTTGTCCTTTCCTATTTAAGAAGTTGGTAAAATCATTTATTGTTGTCATTAATTGAGTTTCACAGCTTCTCATTTTCCTAAATCTATGTTGGATGTTATTAAGTATATCATGTTTATCTAGATGGTCCATTATATTGTTGTGTATGATATGCTCTAGCAATTTACAAGTTACAGATGTTAAGGATACAGGTCTATAGTTCTCTGCTTTAAATTTATCTCCTTTTTTTAAAACGCAGTACAATGTTTGCACTTTTCCATTCATTTGGGACTTTGCCTTGATTAAGAGAAGTTTGGAATGGAAGTACACATACCTCAACTAATTCATATGCACATAGTTTTAATATTTTGCCTGGGATTTTATCTGGGATTTTTAATGGTGGACATATAAGATGCTAACTTAAAATATGCACAATTTGTAGTGTTGCATGTCAGTGTGTTCATGTAAAAATCTGCATACAAATCCAGAACTTTACATAAAAGCTATCATTTGTCACATCATTTGATCAAGAATGGATTGTTCTTCATTTTTCTTGAATTTGGTAATAGTTATTTATTTTGTTTTTCAGTTAATACATTTCAAACTTTTGGAGCATTTTTAATGTTGCTCAATATACAACAGTGTTTAGTAGTAGAATTCATGGGCATGCTCCCTCCAGCTGAAAAGCATAATGGAATATATCAGATTACATTATGAATCATCATTACATCTGTCGACCAAACGATTTCTTCGAATACGAATGAAAACAGCAGCAACTTCATTGTCCCCTGCTCTTCCAGTAACCAAGTTAATAAATTCCATTATTAGCACCCTTCCAGCAAATTTTACTGACAAACATTTTCAGAATAAAAGCAATTTACAGTTAAAAACCTACTAAACTGACACTAAATCATCTCTGTTATGATTTTAGATAGATCCTGGTGGTCTATGAGTAAAAGCAAAGGTAGAGAGGAGAGAGCTTACCATGTCCACTTGTTGAAGAATTTCTGTTACATTTTTACATGATTTTATATCAATGGAATCCATAATGGTGCCAATCTTTTCATGACATGTTCTGTCCTCGCTCCATAGATTCTATGAAACAAAAGAGAGAGAAAGAAAATAATCAGGGAATATGAGAATTAGATACATTTTCATAATAACAATAATAATAATAATAATAATAACAATAATAATTATTATTATTATTAGCATTATTATTACTATTATTATTATCATAATAATAATGATGATGATGATGATGATGATGATAATAATAATAATAATAATAATAACAATAATAATAATAATAATAATAATAATAATAATAATAATAATAAAGCATTAGCATTTTATTGTCATTGATACTTTATAATTATTATTGTTATTATTGTTTTTGTTGTTTTTGTTGTTGTTGTTGTTGTTGTTGTTACTTTTATGTAATGCGTGTAGGGAAAGAGGGGTGGTGAAAGGATGTCATTTGGGCCGCACATTACTTGTCCACATTTGATACAATCTACATTAGCACCCTTCAACGGCCATCATAATAATATGTGCCATTTGGTCCGTCACATTTAATTGACTGTTGCCTTTTCGGATGCGCCAGTTCTGTTTGAGTGTCTGTTCAGGAAAAGTATACCTTAAGTAAGGCATAATCTTAAACGTTACCCCAATATTACTCTAACCCTAGTCCAAAGCCTAACCAGGACCGAGATTCTAACCCTCACCATAACCTTATCCTAGTCCAAACCCCTGCTAACTCTAACCCTAATACTTCTTCTAATCCCAGCCTTCACTTAATTCCCAACCCCAACCCGAACCGTTACACCAACCCTAACCCATACCCTAACCGTAACCTTCACTCTAACATTTCCCCAAACCCTAACCCGAACACTGATCTTGACCCTATGTTCTTTTTCGTTTAGGCCAAGTATTTATTAGATTTTAGATATCTTTCATATGCTTTTTTTTCCCTAGTATTACCTTTTGCTTTTCTTTTTAGCTCATTGTAATCGTTCTTGTTTAGTTGTCTTTCTAATCGTCATATTATTGCTATGTCTGAACAATAATTAAACCAGAAATTTAGTGTCTAGCGCCGTCTTCGTCGTGGAGACTTTAAATACACTTTCTTTTGCTTATATATTTGGTTTTGATTTGTTGTTTTTGCTTGTTTTGTTTGTTTGTTTGTTTGTTTTGTGTTTTGTTTGTTTTTGTTTTTGTTTTTTGTTTTTGTTTTCTACATTTTCCTTTAAGCAATTTTATTGGGATCTCCTCTGTGGCTTTTCGTTACTAGCCTAATTCATTGGAAGGTGGAAATGAGGAAGGGGAATCCCCATGACCGTTCAACCATAGGTCAAGTGGCGGGAAAATTGATGACAATTGCACACAATGGCACTCCTATTCACTGAAATCACGGGGGACAAAGAATAGAAACACGCACCACAATGACTTGGCGTGCCAGACCAAATTATTGCAACAGTCAAAAACGTCAAGATGTCATGGAGTTACGCCAGAGAGCAGCATCGGACCTTGCTTGATGGGAGGGCCGTTTGAAGTAGAGGGGAAAACTTGTTTTTAACAAAGCCCTCAGACTCCAATTGAGAGAGACTTGTTTTGATCGCAGCTCCCGAATTACAATCGTACTGAAACAAAGTACGTTTTGAATACTGCTCATGAATTTTATTCGCTCTATGAAAAACTTGTTTTGAATACAACTTTTATCAACCCAACTGTTTTAAGCACAGGTGACTTATTACAAACACAGAATGATAAACAACTGACGAACTGCAAACGCATCTGATAAACTTGATTTGAATACAATTTCATGAGTTCCCAATGCAGTATCATCAAAGCAAGTCAGTGTTCTATGCGGTAGGCCCCATTATATTCATTTGTAAATCAATGGCTTGAAAGAACTTTAAAAATGACTCTTATCTCATTCTCAATGTTGTACTTGTCTCAGTCAATCGAACCAAAACAGTGAAGAGAAGCAAGAGTAATGATAAAAATCATGATGATTCGGTTAAACAGATAATGATGCCGATAACGATTATGTCTATGAGGGTTGAAGAAGTGGGAAAGAACATTGATAGTCATTGATAATGATGATGATGATGATGATGATGATGATGATGATGATGATGATGATGATGATGATGATGATGATGATGATGGTGATGATGATGACGAAATTTGAAGGACGTTGCGAATGCCGAACACGGGAGCAAAGTGTCATCATTCATGGTAAGAGGTATGGTTTTCGTTCATGATAAGAAGTCTGATTCTGATGAGAGGCTATTTAGAATGATGGATGGAATTTTGGTTTCATATCTCTAGTACAATTGATGGTTTTCATGTTCACATGGCCACGACAATGTCTCATGATTGTATCCTTTATGGTTCTTCATGTTTCGTCTTTCTTGATGATGAACATTACATGGTGTAATAATATGACGATAATACAGTCGTATCTCATGTCGTGGAACACCGTGAAAAGTTCTCCATGGCACTGTGCTAGTAGGAATAACGGGATGGTAAAGGCAAGGAAAACTCGCGTGTACTAGGCTGATAGTTTCGCCCGTTCAATGCCAGTAGTTTACAGTTTGGTCCATTCAAAGCGATTGTAAGTTTTCCCCCGGAAATGTAAAGAGTGCGAAAAAGGAGCTCACTCACTGCACAAAATCATGTCAAAGGGATCCTCGCTTGAATGGTGCAGGAATACAACACACAGCCAAATCGCATTGCCCAGTCTTCATATAATTCCCAACCCCAACCCGAACCGTTACACAGCAGTCGAAATCTGTTAATTTTGCGTAAATTGCAAGCAAGCTAAGGCCGAAAAAGTCTAGTGAGCTTGGGACCCAGACTGTTTTTCACTCGCATTAAATGGGAGAAATTATCAACCTAGTGGCGGCGCGGCCATAGTCTTCTAAATATCATACAAATTCAGTAAATGCTTTGGGCCCATTAAGTGGATATTGCACTATAAAAAGCTCAATTAAATGACGGTTGCTGTCAACTAGTCGAAAAGCTTGTATTTTGACATCGATGTTCTATAAAAATATTTAATTTGCTGATTTATGTTGATTAGAAGTTTACACATAATTAAAATGTGAGTCCTCAAGAGAACTGCGAATGATACAAATTATGATTATCTAACCGTATTCAAAAGGCGATACTGATTGCCCATTAATATCTTGGAAAAGAATGCTAACCTATTTCTAAGCTCTTTGTTCTTTGAGGTGTGTCCACTGCAATTTTGCTCGATTGGGTACACACAAGAACACTATATGGTAAAAATTGATTAATATTTAAGATTATGTTATATCAAATGAATGTTAACTGTTCATTACTAACTGAAATTTCTGCATGACAGTTGAAAAATAAAAAATGATTAGCTTTGTGAAAGTGAAATGAACATTAAAAAAAAAACACAAAATAATAGTGTTATTATTATTATTATTGTTATTATTATCGTTGTTGTTGTTGTTGTTGCTGCTGCTGCTGTTGTTGTTGTTGTTATTATTATTATAATTATAACTGTTATTATTATGAGCAGTAGTAGTATTAGTATGTGTAGTTATACTGGTAATAGTAGTAGTAGTATTAGTAGTAGTAGTAGTAGTAGTAATAGTAGTAGTAGTAGTAGTAATAGTAGTAGTAAT
>JBCHJU010041969.1:0-11600 GCA_039654505.1 Plocamopherus imperialis | reverse complement strand
TGCAAATCAAATCGAGGCGCTCCTTTGAAAAAGAGTACCGCATTATTCATATTCCAAATTGATAGACCTTTTTCTCTATTATTATTTTTCTTGGAAGGTTTATTGTCCTGCACTGTCAAATAATGCTGTTTGTGTTTCTTTCAAATGTATTTTTATGTGGTGGCTCAAATCAAATCAAAGAGAAATTGTCCCAGATTTTGACATTGGTAACAGTGACTATTGTCTGAATTTGTGAAGTTCATTTCTATGGTTACCTTAATGCTTACTCTGTGCCACTTTCTAGTCCATCCTATGACCAGAAAGCCTTTCCCTTGGGTGCAACATTAATGCAGTTATTCTCTAGAAGACATTTCCATCATGTGGAAATGCTGCAGATTTTAACACAACATTAGAGAGAGGATGCTGGGTTGCTGTGGAGGGTGGGAGGCATTTGGGCCTCAGGGAGGGATGGATCAGTTTGATGCAGACGTACCTGGAGTCCAAATTTGGTGGCTATCCCCCATTCATATGCATTGTGTTATGATCGAGGTCACTTGCTATCTAGGACTGAGTACATTTGTACACAAAGGGCGACAGAAAATCCTGGACAGTTATTGCGTTGCATACTTTTGGGTGTGATTGCCATCGTTATATTGTTTTTGAGAGCTGATTTTATTTTCCCTGTAAATCATCTCTTCTTTTTGCTAAATTCTATTATCATTATCTTAGCATATTTGCACTACTATTCTAAATGCTTCCTTTCCTCCTTGGCATCCCTTTTCCACTTCTTTTTTCACCCTGAGATGACTCAAGTGGTTAATGGGGTGTAAATTGTAAAGCAATGAAACAATCACATTAAAAACTAAAAAAAAAGTAGTACAATGTAGTCCTTTCAAACGTTTTGACTTTTGGATCATAGGGCCGGAGGTTATCCCAGTTTTCTTAGTATAAAGTGGATAGTGACACATTAGACCTATTACTTAAAATAGGATGATTACAGCTAAGATTAAGATTTTTCTATGAAGTTTATGAGCTGTCAAAGTCTGGGACATTTTGTTGTTGTCAGCCACCAAGTATTTTCATCTAGTTTTGGTTTTACAAATCATGAAATAAAAACTTGATTATGACACCATATTATATGAGTATGTTGTATTACTGTGTGTTTGTGTTTCTGGTAGTTTATCCTGTGATTATTATATTAAAATTTGATATTTCTTGTCCTCGTCATCACTTACCAAATGTTGCATTCCAGATGGAGCCTTTTTGAACACTACACTGTATTTATTTTGGAGTGAAACGGGAAACTGTTTCAGGGTGACAAAGGTGACACTTATAGGGGTAACACAGAAATCCCAGCCAACAAACCAATCATGTCCTATTTATTCTTTTAAACAGATAATATCAAAAGGCAAACAAACAAAAAACAAAACAAAAAAAAAATAACCCAACAACAAAAACACCCAAAGTCAAAAGGAAAGTAAATCAATTAAAGCTTTAATAAAGCGATTGGCATATCCAGCCAGCTAAGCATCAAACTAAATCGCTCACCAATACCAACGACCTTCCTCAAATCAAAGATTGGACCTTTAACTTGAACAACTCTACATACAAAGCGAAAAGAGACAAAGCAATATACAATGTAACTCGTTCAAGATAGATAATAACGACATCGTCGACATACCCCTGCCCTGGCGGTCCGTGATGATGGGCAGGGTAGGCAAGGAACGCCCTGGCATTTTTATGTTACTAGCACGATTTAACTCTTTGACTACAAGTTGCCCACATAACGGGATGAGCACGAATGAGAGAGAGAGAGAGAGAGAGAGAGAGAGAGAGAGAGAGAGAGAGAGAGAGAGAGAGAGAGAGAGCAACATGAACCGCAGAAAAACACACACACAGACAGACACACACACACACACACACACACTAACAATACGCGCAATAAAAATGCAAGCACATTTGTAACCAACAACTATAACTAACTACGCATCGGGTAACACATAAATGAACATGGAAACATTACAATGGATACCCCTCAAAGAGCAAAGAGTTGGAAATAAAGTTATCATTCTGTTCAGAGCAATTGATGTCAAAGCAATATTACCACTTGAGGAATTCAATATCAACAATAGTCACAAAAGATTGCTTAAACATTTACAGTGCATTCTTCAAACGTAGATAGTCATGTGTATTCACACTTCCCTAATTCATTCAGATTGTGGAATAAACTCCCAACCAATATAAAGTACATTCAAGATATAGACGATTTCAAGCAGAAACTGTGGCGATCAGCATTACTAATAATAATACTAAAAAAAAAAAAAAACACTAGAGATCTAGAAATAATTACTTATGACGCATTATATTAGACAGCTGAGTTTGTAAGCTATTTTGAAGTCTTGAGACATGAAAACGCCCTTGACAAAACAAAACAAAGGAACGCACCCCCCCCCCCAACAAAACAACAACAAACAACAACCAAAAACAAGGAACCCCCCCCAGCCCCAAATAAAACAAACCCAACCAAAAAAAAACCTCAACAAAAAACAAAAAAAACAACAAAAAAAACAAACAACAACCCAGAAAAAACAAATACACCACCACCAACAACAACAATAACAACAACGACAACAACACCATCAACAAAAAACAAAAAAAACAACAAAAAAACACCAAAAACAAAAAAAAAAACAAAAAACAAACCAACAACCAACAACGAAATGCTAACAACAAAAATTTAAACAAAACTAAAAAAAAAAAACAACAACAAACGTGCAACAACCCCACCCACCCCGCCCCCACAAAACAACAACAGCAAGTCCGCGCCCCCAACAACAACAACAACAATAACAACAACAACAACGAAACCAACCCACCAAAGCTACTCAATAGCAATCACAACAAACACTAACAACAACGACAAACAACCCCCAAAACAAAACAACATAACATAACGAGAACAAACAAATTAGTAGCCCCACTACTTCACATATTCCTGTTTTCCCCCTCTTTTTCATAGCTGTACAGCGATACAGAAATCGTTTTTATAGCAGATCATATTATTATGCAATGTAATGCCTTTCTATGGGACCAACAATAACCTATTCAGTTGATGAATGAAATATAACGAGCTAACCTTGTAATCATTTTTCTTGTGGTAGGCCTTCTATGAGCACGTGCAGTTTGTAAACAAAATCTAATATTAGAATGATTCTGCTTTATCCACGCATGCGCTCTGAGGCAGTTGCCATCTTGTTTGGTTCCCAATTCTTCGGAAGAAAGTATCACGTTTTTGAGAAAACAAATGAGAAAACCACCCTTAATTTCATTTTTCTTTTCATAAAACAGTATTTTGATATCCAATTTAACAAGATAGGTCACACTACAACATTTGCAGTGATGGTAAGCATTTTTTTTCGTGCAGAAAAAAATCGAGGACCTAACCCTAACCTCGAGAATTCCATCAGTGGTGGAAACCACAGTGACAATGCATGCTGCACATTACATTGTGATCCGCAGACGGCTTGTTGCGCTCTCAACCATACATTGATAACGATTTTAATGAAATTAGTCTACGAAGCTCGTCAGTTTTTTTCCTTTGCATGTTTTAGCTGTATTTAAGAGCATTTTGTGACATATGTTTGCATGAAGAGCCGGCTGTAAAAGCACGAAAAGGTTGGTTTTTATTAGCATCCATTCCGAAAGAAGATACAATAGAAGGTGTAGAGATCTAGATCTAGATCTAGGCCTACTGCGGTCCCGAGGACAGGGTCTTTTTTTAATTGTTTTCTAGAGGTCTCTAAGCAGAATATTACAAGGTTCTTTAATTGCAACCAGTGTCCTCTTGATCTGCATAATATTATCCAGCTTATAGATTTGGATTCTAAATCGTTGAAAGGATGTAGATCTAGATCTAGATCTATTCTAGATTTCTTTTGTGCCAATACCTAGATCTAGATCTAGATCTAGATCTAGATCTAATCTAAATCTAATCTATATCTATCTTTCATCAATCAAAATCAGACACTAAATTTCACTAATATAGAGGCTACTAAAATAGATCAGTATCACAGTGTCTTTCATATCAGTGGGCTAAGCAGGCTTGTTCCAAATCGAGATCTAGATCTAAATGTCTAGATGGTCATCATTTATTATCATTATACTAATAGGCTAATAATTATTTATTCAATCTAGAATCTAGAATGACTAGAACATATATCATATATTTATATATATATATATATATATAGATAGATAGATAGATAGATAGATAGATAGATAGATTTTATATATGGGAGAGCGGGGCATTAAGAAAGCACTTTTTTGGCACTTTGAGAAATTCTAGATTCAAAGTCTTATTGTGAAAAACATAATGATCAAAACAGCATTATTTTTGGTTTAGAGATACAGGAACATTGATGAAATAAAACCACACAATCAATTATCCGTTTGAACTGATCGAATTTTTATTATGAATATTTTTGAACGCTAACCAGTCAACTGAAAAAAACAAGGGTTTCGGGGCAATAAGAAATGGCTAACATTTTTCACTGGGGCAATAAGAAAACAACACATTTATACACACTATTCACAAAGAATAAGAGTTAAATGGGCCCTAGATCTTTAGATCAAGTGTCTACTGGTTGTTATTGAGTGCAAAAGTCACACTACAGCCATTCTGCTTCAGCCATTTCTTCAAGGTGAGAGGTAATGTCTGCACAGTCTGCGTGGAACCAAGCATCACAAAGTCAAAAATGCAATCCACCTGCTGTTCCCTCCACTGAGGCCAAATCGTCGGCATTTCCCTTTTAAGGATTTCCCTTTTAACTATCATTTAAATAAGATGTTACCATGTTTAGGTTGCATAGCAAGTGTTCCCTAATGCCCCAGGTGTTTACAATAAGAGCAAATGAGACATTCATGATGGTATCTCCTAATCCATTTCTTATTGCCCCATATTTCCTATTGCCCTGCTCTCTCCTAGATTTTTTCCTCTGCTTTGATACTGGTGTAAATTTTAAAGTTAGATATATATTGTTTGTTTGGTTTTTTTTTTATCGATAAGTCATTATTTATGTGTCAGTATGATTGACAAAAACTGACGTAAAAAGCATGTAATTATACAATTTTGAAATAATCTTTCCTGCTTCATGCCCTTTTCCAGATGTCATTTTTTTTCATAACTTTGCCTTCCCCAAAATGAGTCAATCCTGTATTCACATAAAAAGAAAAGAATAGAAAATCCTAAACAGCTCAATGTTCTAGTGAAGAGACAGTTGGAGAACCCCTTGAGCAGGTATAGGATTTTGTGAATCTGTTTAAAAAGATGAAGGGAGACAGAAAATGCTCTGAATATTCCTTCTTGATGACTAGCAGAATTTAAAAAAAAATAAAAAAAATAAAAAATTATTTGAATTCTATTACAGGCTTTTCAGACTTGACACTCAACACAGGGGTAGTCGAATCAAGCTTGAATGCAGAACTTATCCTAAAGTGAGTTCATAGAAAATTTAAATTTTAACAAATTAGCAATATTCAACCAGAGGAGTTTAATTCCACTGTCATCAAAGTGGAAACATGAAAAGAAGACAATACAGGCTGAAGAGGAATTTTTATAATACAGTAAAAGAATGGTCCTGAAAATATTGCCATGGATTTTGAAAAACAAAATGAGAAGAAAATGAGATAATTCAGATTAGATAAAGAAAGACTAAAGGTAAAATAAAAGAGAGATGTAAGAAAAAAAAAAGAGGAACAGAATAAAAAGAATCAAAATAAAAAAAGTTGAATTAGATATTTCCAGCATATTGGTGTGTTGACTGACACAAAGCAAGGACTTATACGATATGTTTAGGAGTATTGCTATTTACTACCTAACATTTATTATTTAATAGGTCCAAAATGTTACATATTTAACTAATGTATTTCCAATATGTGATATTAAGAAAACAATATGGAAGTCAACCTTATCAAATGAAACAATCAATTTATTTCCCTTATACATAATCATTCAATCTAAATTCTGTTTTACTATAGAATGTCATTGGAGAAATCAGACACACAGATCACTTTGAGTGCAAGTGCTGGCTTTTGCCGTTTAGGTGACTGGAGAGGAACAAACTGCCTTGTTTTTATAACCATCCTTGACAAGTCGGTCATGCCCTTGCCAGTATGTGGCCCTGCCCCTCTCAGAAAGCTGACTTTCAGAACAGGTATGTTGGAAGTGATTCCAGTTTGCTGCTCTATCTAACAGGGTACAAACTCAAATCCAATATCATCTTTAGTCTAATTTAAATATGATATTTGCCAAATCTTTCATTCAAGTAAAAATTAAATTACAACTAAGCCATGACATTTTTGTATGACTTTGATATGCACTCATTCCCAGTTGACCTCCAAGCTGAGCTTCGTAACCAGAAAGACAAGTTCAGTGAGGACAGCAAAAAGGTTTTGTCTCAGGAAGTGGACAGCACAGTCTCAGGCCTGACAGGAGCTATTCCTTGCTTGTCATCTGATGTAAGTACCAGGTGTTATAGTCTGTTCTGGTTGGATCTCAGTTTATATTGTCATCTAATTTGAATAATAAATTAAGGTGAGAATAATGAATGCTGTGCAATACATGACATGTTTTCCGTCATTGATGATGTGATATCATAAACAGAGTGTCCTCCAAAAGTGCACAGCCATTCATGGAGCATTACATGTGTAAAAATGATTTTTGCTAATAGAACAATCTTTCTTGAGTTGCTTGCACTTTTTTTCACCAAAATCGGTACTGTGAAGCGAAAGATATAGCGAAGATAGCGAGGTATGGTGACGCTCAAGTCGAATTACATCGCCATGGCAGCCACTAGAAGATAAGTGAAAACAAACCATTGTATCCAATATTGTTCACTGAAATTGATATAATTTGGGTTTGCACAGACCGATTAGATTAGAATTGGGTGCAATTGACTCGTTATAGCATTCTGTACAAGAACCTTTTTTTTTTTTAGAAAATGCTATGGGCCTGATCAGCCTGTGCATTTTATTTTGGGGTGCATACTGTATAGCATAGCGTAAATCAATATAATTTGACAATGTCCATTGTGCTTCCAATTTTTTCTTTTCACTTTGTTACTTATTGTTCATCATTTTAGCTAAACAATGGAACTAACCTTCCATGCCCCCGCCCCGACAAAATGACACAAGCCAACTTGATTGAAGCTCTATCCCTGAGGGGTCTGTCAACAGCAGGATCTAAAAATGATCTCATCGCAAGACTTGAAACCAGTGATCGAAGTAAGCCCTCCACAAAATTAATTTAAACAAAGGCGGTTTTGCAGTTTTGACGGGGGAAAAACATATTATATTTAATGAATATCTCTGAGAGATCAATTTTGTATTATTCCATCCTTAAATATATTCTCCCCCCCCCACTCCGTTTTGTCTTCTCAGTGGCTGACTCATATATTAAGACGGTATTTCTGTCAACATGAATTATTTGCCACAACTCTGACTCTATCCTGCCATCATGGCAGTAACAAGTTATAAAGTTGTTCATTTTTCTTTATAAACAGCTTGTCAAGAAGGGAACTACAGTATTCCAGCCATCTCCAATGCAACTCTTGCCCAAAAAGTCTACCTTACAATATCTGAAGATTGCCGCCGTTTGGAGGCTTGTGTGGATTTTACCTATCATGTAGGAAAATGTGCTTTTGAATTGATCAAGTTGATTGGAATTATCAAAATGGAAAGAAACAAAAACTATGGATTAAAAAGTGATCTAGCAGAGAGCAACACAAAAATAAGCAGAAAAAAAAGAAGTTTTGGATTAGAACTTATTTCTCAAATTAATTCAGTGTGCCAAATAAATGTCTGCTTGAAAGAAATACATATCTATGGAGGAAAATTTGGTTAGCTATTTATATGGAACATATATCTGATTTCTCAATGTCAGCATTCAATGCTTTTTTTTTTTTTTGCTTTGTTATTCCATAGTTCTAGCATCTTATCTTACTGGTGACCTGAGAATTTGTGCTAGCAGAATCTTGTTATGATAATTTGTATAGAATAAATTTTCAAGACACTTCATGAACAATTCAGTGATGCAAAGCTATCCTCTTTAGTTTTAGTATAGTTTATTTCATAAGATAAGAGTGTGAAAAATCAGTTTGTAGGTGGTTCTAAAAAAATTCATCTTGAGTGCCAATTTAAGGATTTAAGCCGGGTCCAGTTAACTTTCATAATGAAAGGTTTCAAAATTTCAAAAATGTCTTTTCTTTGGGGAAATTCTAGAATGTAAAAGAGGAAAAGAATGATCATGCAGAGATAGTCTTATGACATCACAGAATAGTTGAAAACATCAGAAGCTGAAAGTGTGAGAATGGCATCAGAGACAGGTATCTAGTAGCATGAATGCCTTCATGCTTATTGCAATGTGCATCTCCCTGAAAGGTCCAAGGTTCAAGTCTCAGTCATTTAGGCTCGAATTTGAAACCCCAATTTTTTTCCCTTTATCGAGTCCTATCAGACTATAAAGGTTGAGGTCTCACTTGCCTTTGAGCATATGAAAGAACTTGCATTGGTTAAAACCAAAAAGAGCAAGCCAAATTGGCCTTCAACCAGCCAAAATTTAATTGCTTCCAAGAAGGCCAATCTTATGCACCCCAGTTGTACAGAAGATGTTTAAGCATGGAGATTCAGCTATGAATGTTGTCTACAATGGCATAGAAGGTTATTAATAGGTTATGACTGATTAATAGGTTATGACTGAGCTTCCTTGAATGTTAACAGGAATACTCAGTTCAATTGACTTAATGATCTCATTATGAAAACTGAGATTGAGACAGTAAACAGTGTCCACAGAGGATAATAATATACAATGTATTAAGAAGGAAAAATATTTTTGTTGCGTGTTGATTTTTTTTTTTTTATGAACAAAATTAGGCTTTCATAACTTTAAATGATAAAGGTACTGTGAGTGAAGAAGGAAACACCAACATACACATCTGATCTCTTATGAATGTTTCTCAATGCCTAACAAAATCAGTTTAATTATAAATTGTATATTATGTTTGCTTTTGTTTTTATGCATGCTAATGTAATACAATGGTTTACTTTTTACCACCTTCACCCAGAATTTCCCAGTGTCTGTTCACTCTTCCATAAGTTTAGATGAATGCACACCTTCTCTGACAACATCCTTTGAGGACTGCACTCAAGACATGATACTGTTTTCTACAAATCTGAGTATGTGTAGAGAATCAAAGAGTGAATGTTGAACAGAGTTGATGAACATCTTTTTTCATCATTCATGGGTATAAATATTTGTCTGAGTAAAATCTTGGAATCTGTCGGCCCAACATCATTAGAACAGTGACAGGTTTCAATCTCTTACTTTCTGAATAGTATCCCACTCTGTTGCAGACTACTTTTCCAGCCTACTCTTTAACCATTTTCACCTGGGTCGAGTTAAGTTAAGCAACAGTGGTAAATTTTCATGCTTACAGGAAACAAAAAAAAAAAAAAAAAAAAAAAAAAACAACCCCGCATGCCCCCTTGGTAAGTTGAACCTGATGCAATACTGTTATGTCATAATGTCCCCTTCCCCGCCATAAATGAAAAATAGGCAGACTAGAAAGGTAGACTACGAGCCACCTGGAGATGAAATTCAAGGTCAGATTTTCTGTCATAAATTATTCCTCTCTTCTCTTCCTCTTCAACCTGGCTCACCTCTCCTTTCTTTTCCTGCTCTTTCTCATTCTCGTTCATTTTCATCATAAATCATTTGATTCAATTACACTAGGCTTTCTCCATGTACATAATCTCTCATCATTCTGTTTTGTCATACATACATTGTGTCTATAAACTTCACTTTGCTTTTCAGACACAACTGGTAGACTCAAACTGACTGATTATTTCATCGTTGAGTAAGTGACTAATTCATATTGTTACTGCTTTTCATTTGTATTGGCTACTCGTGTTTGAAATATACATTTGTAGGCTATCTGAATATTTTTCTTCAATATTGAAGTATGGATGATAATGACAAGATCTGAAAGATTGCAAGCAAATGAAGATAATATTTCATATTATAAAGATCTGATTTCATTCTCACTGATGTATAAGAGGACTAGCATACAGATCGGCAACGGAGAAGATTGCATCAAAATCGCTGGTTGAAGGAATGGACAAAGACTGACTTTATTTTTAGTACAATACATATTGAGAAAGAGATGGCATGGCCCATCATGGGAGTAGTACTGAATCATGATTCACAAATGACGTATACAAAATTCTTTACATGTAAAGGAAACCATTGGCATGTTTATCAAATGATGGACAAACACAGTCTCATAATACATACAACAATTATATTGGAACAAAATGATTATGTATGAGGAGAACATGTATATAAAAGAAAAGCAAACAGTAATTTATTGAAAACTCATCTTATTATTTTGATCCAGTTACTATAGAGGAAAAGTAAAGCATATAATCTAATTTTGGTGTAAAATCAAACTTGAGGAAGAGAATCAGTCTTTTTGTTTTTATCTTTTTTAATTATGACTCTTCTTAAACTTTTGGTTAGGATGTTTAGCATTTAACTTGCATTGTTTAACCCTCACCATCCACCTTTTACCACTCTTACCCACTCCAGCTTCCAAGTCCAACAGGACTTGCCGGTCAATGAGTACATTTTCGACTTGAGTCTGAAAGTTCAGATTGATGCCAGTTCCCAGCCTGAGGTTGATGAAGCGGTAATGACAAACTTACGACTTCCAATTCCCGTCTGCAACTCTACAGACTATGCTCTTCCTCATGGTATGTCTTATAAGGTTTTGTAAATTGACTTATTGCTATGCTTTTTTTTTTTTCTGGAATTAGCTTTTGTTTTGTTTTGTTTTGTTATTGGGTTGTTGTTTTTCTTTTCTTTTTTACTTTTCTTTTTTTTCTTTTTCTTTTTGTTTGTTTGTTTGTCTAGTGTACATGCAGCATCTTTCATGAATACCAAGTACTATTTTACTCACTAATAACAATGAGCTCTCCACCGTGGCTTTTTATGACCACATTCTGAATGTTCTCGCTTAAAAAGAAAATGCATGTCTCACTTGATGGGTTCAAATCTGCAACATCTCTTTAAGAACCACTTGTTTAAAGTCCTCCATATTTTTTCACTAATAGCAAATAGCTTTATGATGTTACGTTCACTGTTGTTTTCTTTTTCGGTATAAACTTGAAACTGCATTTTTAAAAATTCTTTGCTCGATTATTACTTCCTTTCAGCTGCCAACACTTTCTCAAACCTTGCCAGTACATTTGGTGGTTATCTGTCCACTGACATGGTCGCTTACCTTTTCCGCATGTTGCACCTGAATGTAAGTAATTTTACACACACTTCCTTTTATTGTCATATCAACAGATAATGTTATAGAAGATCCAATAAAAGTAAAGAAAACAATTTCGCAGCCATTCTTGAGACTTAAGCAAGAAATTGATGTGATACACTTTCAGCAAAGCAGAATAAGGATTTTGATGATGATGATGATAATAATAATACATATAATAATAATAATAATAATAATAATAATAATAATAATAATAATAATAGTAATAATAATAATAATAATAGTAATAAT
>JBCHJU010041858.1:0-11601 GCA_039654505.1 Plocamopherus imperialis | reverse complement strand
TGCCAGTCATGTAATATTCAGCTTCTGATTTTTTATGCCCAAGTTTGATGACACTGCACTTTTGGGGATGAAACTTCGGTAGCCACTTACTGGACCAGTCCTCAAGTTATATTAGGTCATCCTAATTGACTGATTGTCCGTCAATTGACTGACAAACACCCGTTCCCTCCACGTGAATGTGTGAAGTGTGTGGCAATTGAGGAATCATTGTCAATTGGCACGCGATGATCTAGTCTATATCTAGATATAGATCTAGGCTAGATATCTAGTTCTAGATTGTCAATTTCTTCAGGGCTGCATGCTGTAATAAATAAAGTAAGGGCTGAAAAATGAAGCTCAAAAATGACAAATAAATGAGCTTTAGAACTAGATCTATCTCTCTCTAAATTCCAAAACCGTAGAACTCGGTCTCTAACCCTAAAACCATATCCCAATCCGGATCCCTAACCCTAACACCATAAATCCCCAAACCCCCTAAATTTTAACTCCCCAAACCCCCTAACTTGAAACTGAAACTCGTGCTCAGCATGTTGCCTACTCGTAGGCCTAACAAAAGAAAGAATGTCTTTATTGGGACCAGGGTCCGAATAGACTGGATTATATTCGGACCCGGGTCCGAATATACGAGATTATATTCGGACCCAGGTCAATTTCTAGATCTATGAACAAGTTGTTTGTTGTTGTTTTTGTTTTGTTTTTTTGTTTTTTTGCACATTAATTTGGTGTTATAATGTCTTAAAATTGAAAGTGTGTGGCGGTCGCAGGGTGTTCAATTTTAATCGCCCATGACGCATTGGGCCTACGAACAAGACTCTTCATGGCCTTGACAGTCACCATTGTTATGATTATAATTGAGTTTGAGAAATCGAAAGTACATTAGAGGCTAATTTCACTTAAATTAAGCTTTAAAACAGGTGGATTTCCTTTTGTATGGTGTAGCAAAAATTCTTTGATTCATTGCCTTTAATATATAATATGTTTTATTTGTTCAAGTTGAAGGGGTAGCAGGGGGCTCAATTTTGTTCGCCGATTAGCTTTTAGAGTGAAAAACGAAGTGGTAAAAAATTGCGTCCGCCATCTTGAATCCCAACCTCGGATCTCCCATTCAGTTTTTAATCTGTCAATAATCATCAGAATATCTTGTCATCTGTTATTTTGATATCCTTTTCACTTTTAAATAGCATACTTCAGTTTGTATGTGATATGTTTGGGTTTAAATGTATTTGAATGGCGATTTAACTTGTAGTGGTCGTCATTCTATCACGTTATCAACAGCGACGGCCTCAATTGCCGATTGCCAATTAGGCCTAGCCTAGAACCTAGAGGCCTAGCCTAGTCCAGGGCTTAGGTCGGCGACCCGGGTCCAAATAGACTGGATTATATTCGGACCCGGGTCCGAATAGGCACTTTGTTCTTTAGTAGAGCTAAGTTATGGTGACCGTTACGGCAGTCAGTAGATGTTGCCTTCTATTGTTTAAAAGTTAGGCCCACATTTTCAAACTAAAAGTAAAAGTTAAAAAAAAAGTGGTGCTTTTTCGGTTGTTACCCCAGACCTTGTAAAGTCTAGTCTGCTATCTTAGACCGATTACTGTAGTCGGTGTCGAACATATTCGATAGCCTACTTTCTGCACATTTAAGTCTAGATCTTAGATCTTGATAAAAGTCTCAACTGAATTCACAATTTTCTGTCAGGATATAAAACTTCAATAAGGTTATAGTACAAAGAAAATCTTGTTTTAAAGATAGAAGATAAACATCCATTTTAAAAGTGACCTATGCAGGCCTTCAATTCAATTGAGACTTAGATCTATATATATCAAGACCTAGACCGACTTCGATACACTGCAGATCGATACCGCACAAGGCGATTCTGGGTCTGGGGTAACAACCGAAAAAGCGCCCTCTAAAAGTTTGATCAGATTTTATAGCCAATGCTTTAAACAAGTTTGCTTTTTTGAAGTTGAAAACATCGAGCAAGCGTCGATCAACCAAATTAGTCTCTCAGGCGAACAGCCTAATTAGTCTTATTTTTTGGCTGGATCTAGAACTACAGTGACTCGCAGCTTGATTTCATACTACCTTGGCTCGCAGCTTGATTGCAAGTTACTGGCAGATTCTCGCATGAAAGGCGACATCACATGTTTTCACAAGTCTCACTCACCTTCCAAAATGGTATTGATATAATATTAATCTTTTTATCAGATATAAATCTGATTTTTTGCACCACAAAGTAAAAATCCAACTTGAGATTGACCTGTTCTTGGCGGCAATTCAATGCTAAATATGTCACTAGAACAATAGGCGCACACGAAGAAACCTCTCAACATCGCGAACGAAAGTGGGGTTGTAAAAGATTGGCTTTTTTACTTTCACTTTAGAATATATTGAAAATACTTTAAATTTAGTCATTTCTGGACTTTTCTTAATTTTCCAAGTCTTAAAAATGTAAATCCATTGATTTCTTTACTATTAGAGAGCAGTGCGCTAATCTAGCACTTGCTATACTTTTGGGACCCTAAAAAAATCAGAAATGCCCGATATCGCCATTAGGGCATTTGGGAATGGTTGGAAAGCCATAAAATACACACACAAGACACACATTTTCACTGTTCGATGCTGATTAGCAGTGAACCTGACCACTAGATCATCTGGTGACTGTTGATGACAGTTGGTGAGTAACAGGACCATCATCGACCATTGCCAACAGCAACAGACTGAGAGGAACGTTGAACTGGACAATTCAGTGGCTGTTAACGATAGCCCATGGTTTCCTGGATCATGCAGTGACTATTGACACTGCCATCCATAATAATATAACAAGAAAAGGAGTGTAGATCCACACAATTGAGACTCGTCAAATGTGGATGAAGTCTCGAAGTATACAGACCCGGTGGGGGAAATCTTTTGTGATTTCGGAAAGTTTTTACACAGGGTATGAAGTCATGATAGGGACCCAGCCATTGGAAAACAATACTAGGAAATAACCTCTGTACAGACCAGGTTTTGATGATCATACTATGAGTCTTGTTTGATTCTGCACATTGTTGGCCTTGTGATTCAACCGCATTAGTCTACATGCCACCATAACGAAAATGATATATGACCGAGCCGGTTATTTTAAGCTTCAGACTGATCATTTTCGTTTTGGTGGGTATGTGGTGATTGAGGTGGTTGAATCACAAGGCCAACTTAGTAGATTCATCATGATCAGCTTCACCAGTTCTGTTTGCTTCTTCTCTAGACTTCATTCATGGTGGCTAGGTCTATACTTAGTGACTTTCTTCCCGGAGGCTGCTGAGTCTTTCCGAAATATATTCGAAAGATTACCAGGACCAGGTCTGCATACTTTTATACTTCATTCCCATTGGACTCCCTATTATGGAAGAAATTTAAATGAGCCGTAAAGTAGGTCACTTTGCTGAATGTGCGATAGGCAACCTGGGACAACACCCATGAGGCAGTGGGAATCATTGAACAACATAACTTTACCCCACTGGTGTTTACCTTACTAGAGGTTAAATTTAATATTCTGAGGGCCGTGGGTTTATAAGTTTTGACTTTTGACGCAATCGGTTGTCAAGCAAAGTAGTTTAAATTGAGAAGTGAAAGGAAACCGAGGTAGGCAAGACAATGATAGCAAAGGCCAAAAGAGGGGCTATGCGACGCACAGTTAGTATGCTGTAAGTTGCTTTGTTTTATATATATGGAGAAAGAGTTGAATGAACGTAGCTCCATCACATGCCTCACATTGCTTTCTATCTATTTATATAACAAATTCTGTTGGTGTTCTTAAAGCTTGAATTAATTTGCAATCTCATTTAAGTCTTACCTGCCCATCAGTTGATGTCTCATAGTGAGATGTATTATATATTAGCATGTTGATAGGAACTCATCTCTGACATATCTGAATCCTGCATATATACTTTCTGTACGACTTTCAACTCTGTTCAGCCTATTACTGCTCTCTGGAAAACAATGACTGCTTTTTCTCCGGTCATCAGAAGCTTACATCTGTTGTAATAGTAGTCAGTCACTTTGTATGAAAAAGTTTCTTTGACTACCATTAAAATTGTGGCAGGATTTTATTTTTATATCACATTTTAAGCTCATTGATTACAATTTTCCCACAATCAGATTTAAAATAAATCAGAGATTTTAACAATCTAGGATAGTTAGACTTTGGCGCATGACTTTGATTAAAGTCACCTTATTGGTAAAAATGCCAGCATTTTATGATTTTTTTTTTTTTTGTCAACTTTATTTGAAAATCTTTACAATTTAATACATGGATGGAGAAAAAATATTTGGCTTATTTGTGGCAAAACCTAAGAGAGTTATTTATACCTCTTCTTTCTTGTCATGGTAAAATTTAGTTGTGTTTTTGTGCCTCTTCAAGGATTGTTTTATTAATTAAAATGCTGTTTTGGATCTCTTTAAAATGGTTAATCAATGGGGGTACCTAGTATATAATGTAGTAATTAAAGTAAAAAACCGTGATGTTCTGATTGTCATTTCATTTTCTTTTTGTTCCAGGCCATCCTATGCTTTAATACTTTTGAAAGGTGTTTAAAATATTAAGACTACCGAGGTGTGAAAATGAAGGTCGTTGTTGAAGGTTGTTGTCATGGGGAGCTGGACAAGATTTATGAGACAATCACGCACCTGGAGAGGAAGAATAATATGAAGGTAAAGTCCTAGATACTCATTACACCTTGATTGTCCATGTAAAGAGTCTATTCTTTCCAGACACTCATGGTGAATGATGACACTAGATATATGTACATTGATTTTTGCATCTTGTTTAACTGGTTAATTCCACCATATTTAAAAGGAAGGTTTCTAAATAAGACTAGCAAGGTGGCCTGCTCTGTGAACGGGGAGTTTAGAATCAAGCTACACATGATAATTTGTAAAAACACCCATGAGACACCAAGTTAACCACACTTGCTGCATACACATTATAATGAACCCCACATTCTAATTTTAGATTATTACTTTACTTGTGTATCCCATGGTGCAAAATAGTACAGATTAGCCTAGATATCGAGATTTGAAGCTGACTCACAAGTTGTTTGATAGCCAAGCGGAAGGAAGGAACTATGTGATTGGTTGATTAAAAATGTCCATTCAATTGCAAAGTTTTGTTTTGCCCTGTTTAAAAGTGCTCAATTAAGGATTTTTAAAAATGACTTTTTGTAAATTAATCACGCTGTGTTGGGATTTTAAAATATGCCCAAGTAAAATCGCATAGGTAGTTTTATCACATCCATTTGTTTTTGATTTTATGAACATCCTACAAAAAATTGTTTACCTCTGATATTAGCTCCTTTATAGTATGATTAGAAATCCAGCTTTTTATTTTAATTAACTTGCAAGATCGTTTAAGTCTTACCTGCCCATCAGTAGATGTCTTATATATTAGCATGTTGATACTTGGTACACTGCTTAAAGTTAGAATTAAGGGTGGTATAACTTCTCATAATGAAGAAAAAAACAAAACAAACTTGGACACGTTTGCAATGAAGAGCTATTCAGAAACATATATTTGTGAACAGTCACTATGTAGGCTATTTAATAAGCATAGAATTGTTGCATTCTCCAGTTTTTCGGGTTGTATTGGTTCTGAAGATTAGAAATCCAGCTTTTTATTTTAAAACTTTTTGAGCTTTTTAGCTATCATGTTTTGTTTTTTTCACGAATTAGACCAGATCTCATCATTTCCTTTTTCTAATACTAAGATATGAAAAAAAAAAAGGTTATGTTCAGTGACAAATATGATACTTTTTGGAAAATGTCATCGTTGGGATATTCTATGGGGGCTCATTGGTAGAGCGCCAGACCTTAGAACATGGGATTGTGGGTTTGATTCCTGCCACAATTTGTATTTTTTCCTTTCAAACCAGAAAATGTACTCCAAGGGCTTGACTCTTCTAACCAGGTTTTCAATAGGCTATTGCTTAGTATTGTTGGAGCTAAATTGACTGCCATTTTACTGTATGGGGGGGGGGGGGCATGATTCTATGTCAGGGGATAAATGTATTTTTCTAAGCGCTTTGAGATATATTTTTGTTTTGTTTTTTGTGGCCTTTTTTTTCTATAATATTTTAAATTATGGTTCTTTAAGAATCTTAGCTGTATCGTCCTAGAATGTGACTTTTTATTTTTATTTTTTTGTCCTGTAGGTTGATCTACTGCTAATTTGTGGGGATTTTCAATCTGTGAGAAATTTTGGTGATCTTCAAGCTATGGCTGTGCCTCCAAAATTCCAAAAACTGAACACTTTTTATAAGTAAGAAATTTGTATAAGTGAAATTTATTGGACCAAATCAGTTTAATAAGTTAATGTATGTGATTTTCACATTTTTGAATAAAAGGCATTTTTCATTTTAATTTGTTATGTGCATTTCGATTCGACAAAAAAAAATCATCAGAAATTATTAGGCTTACTATGTTCTTTGGCCAAAGACTGTCAAGTCCTTAAGCACAACCGTAATTCCAGTTTATTTAGACTACTGTCTACTACTTCTCATTTTTGCAACCTCTGTGACAAGAGTAAAACAGAACTCTGTCTAAAGTAAATGCTAGTTCTGTTTTGAAAACTTGTTAAGAACAGCAATTGATCTTTTTTTATCTTGCATGAAGGTGGGGATTCTGTTACTGTTTTTATGACAGTGATTCCTTTACCATCTCACTTTTCCAACCGGCACCATATATAATTATTAGTATTCCCAGAATGTTTGTTCAATGCAAAGTCCAGTTTTTCTTTGCTAAAGCCTTTTTCTTTCTTTTTTTTTTTTTAGTTTAATTTATACTTGGTACACTGCTTAAAGTTTGAATTAAGGGTGGAATAACTTTTCATAATGAAGAAAAAATAAAACAAACTTGTATATCTGTGTAGAGAAAATACAGGGTATTCTTAGGGTATGATTCACTAATATTAAGAGAATGTATGTTTCTTCATAGAAATTTTTAACAACTTAAAACTTATTTATTCTGGAAACTCTTTAATTATTATTATTTTTGTGATTATGATTGTTTTTGTTATTACTATTACTATAATTATTTCTTTTTCAATTTTTGGCTTTTCCTTTCATTTCGATATAAACATTATGTGTTTTCAGATATTACTCAGGGGAGAAGGTAGCACCTGTGTTGACCATCTTTATTGGTGGAAACCATGAGGCATCCAACTTCTTACAAGAATTGCCCTATGGAGGATGGGTGGCCAAAAATATTTATTATATGGGTAATTTCAAGTTTCTACTTAATTATAGTATAGACCTATAGATGATGTCTTTTGCTAAGTGTTCTTAAATTATTAAGAATGTAGAATTGTAAATATGTGGATGGATCACTTTGTGTCCATTGCTCTCCCTCTGATGGTCTCCATCTTCTCCCCGCTGCTCTCTCTTTCTCTCTCTCTCTCTCTCTCTCTCTCTCTCTCTCTCTCTCACTCTCTCACTCTCTCTCTCTCTCTCTCTCTCTCTCTCTCTCTCTCTCTCTCTCTCTCCCCTCTCTCTCCCCCCCTTCCTTTCCTCCCTTCTCTCTCTATCCTCCTTCCCCTCTCTCTCCCTATTTGTTTATCTATCTATTTATCATCTATCTGTCTATCTATCTATTTTACCTATCTATCTATCTGTCTATCTATCTATCTATTAGATCTACCCACCTTTATATCTAAGAGGCCTGATTATCATCCTCCAAATGAATGCCCTTTGAAAAAATATGGTTGATGAGATGAGACGTTTCAGTATTTCATGTCTCACAAACACAAGATACTCATGTAAAGCAATATGACTATAAAGGGGCATTATGACTTAAACCCTACAAGTTACGAGACCTTTTTATGTTTTGGTATTAAGTGTCACTCTGAGTTAATTTTATGTTTTGCTTGTAACATAAATGTTGTTTCCTGTGAGAATTGTTATAAAGATGTGTAGTATTTGGACAGTAAACATCAACTATTTGAAAGAAAAGTTGATGCAAGAGGGGACAATTCGAAAAAATGTAACATTATAATAAAATGTACGTAGGTTTTGCATAAAAAATGCCATGGCCAATTCAATTTCCAAGTAATTTTTCTTCCAAAATCTGGCTCTTGTTTATAATGTTACTAGTAACTATGAGTGACTAGTTTTTGACTGAAATTGGAGGAAAGTTGAATATTATACTTAGTGTGACATTTTAGAGAGTGGCCCATCGGTAGATATTTTTGTCATAAAAGCTCATTTTTTATAACCATTGTCTCAATGCAGATGTAAAATTCATCACAAGACAAAGGATTGTCAGAGGTCACTGCTATGGCTGGCAGGGCCAGATCCTTCAGAATTTGATTCATGAGGGTGCTAACTACCTTGTTCAGCCTGGTGATTTTTTCCATCAGTGCCTTCGTGCCAGGCTTGTCCCCCAGGTGTACGACAGTGACACATCAGCTTTGAGCGTGGTAAGGAAAAAAGCACTTGACTGTTGTGTGGAAATAAAAGGCCATAAAAGCAAAAAAAACTTTCATAAAGGGATATATCTGTGAATCATATTTTGTCAATTTTTTTGTTGTGACTTCCTGTACGTTTTCTTTTTTTGCTTGTTTAGTTTTTGGCTAACATTTCTCAACTGTTCTGAAGTTCAACCCGCCTTTGCGCCTATGCCTGATGCCCCACATTCTGGCATTTCTACACCTGTCTAGTACTAGTAGATAAAAAGCATTCTGATTGGCAAGCTAGTCTTATTAGAGCAAATGGAAACTTAACATCAAAATATGTTAACATTCATATAAGCAGAGAGAGAGAGAGAGAGAGAGAGAGACATATTCAGACTTGGTGATAGGCTATTGTTATGCCTTTAGAGACGAGTACAAGTCTCTCTCCAGCTCCCCTCTCTTTTTGTGATCTAATATTCATGTACTCATTTGTCCGTCAGATGGAGTTTCATCCTTATTCTTAGCCTGCATGGCTATAGAGAGGAGTGGAGAAATGTGATACTGAATAAATCTTTTGAATACAGCTGAATTAAGTTTCTTTCTTGATTTCAGTTTATTGTTGATTCCTCCCATTTTTCCCCAGGAACGAAAACGCCATGCATTGCTCAATCTGTCACTGGACTACCGCTTCATTCCTGGTCTGATTCATCAATGCGTTGAGATGTGGGCGGATGGGGAATACATGCAGGTGGGCTGCAGTTTGAAATTTCTGTTGGATTGGGCCTGGAATTGTGTGGTCAAGATAAAGGAAAAGCTAGACAGCACAAGTAGGTTTAACATTTTTCCCCACATTCTCTTTATTAATTAATGTTAATTGTACAGTATTATTGAGGATGCTTGATTTTCTGTTGTTGTTGTTGTTGATACTAATATATGTAATATGGTATAAGACATATTTCCACTCCATATTGGAATTCCATCACTGATGAACTGTTATTATATATTTGATTTGAGTAATGTTTTGTTCTTTAATAGAACTTGCTGGTGGCGGCTATGGCCCATGGCTTTAAAGAATTTCTCTGCAAGGAAATGTAAATGATGTCTAAATTTAACAAAGTAGAATATTTCTTTGCTTTATCTGAATTAAAATAAAAGAAGAAAAGGCTGGGGTATTATGTTTGTAGTCATTTCTTGGAAACATTTACATATCTGCCTCAGACCGGTCCCACATTTAAACTGTTTTACGTACTGGTTACTGTGCGGCCCTCTAGTTGCTCATGACGATTTTGCATTGCAGGTGAATCACTGTTCGATTGGTCAGGACAGCAGGTCAGCTCCGACTTGTTGTGGACTCTTCAACACCAGCATGGGTCTTTGGTTTGCCTCAAGCAAATCTTCACCATCTTTTTATCTCTTACGTCGCCATTGACGGAAACAGGTACGAAGGGTTGTGAGGTTGTTTTTTTTTGTTTTTTTTTTACTTTGGGATTTCAGATATCTTATGATTATATTTTTGAGGCAAATGCACTGGTTATAATTGAATTAAGATACATAGAAAAAAATTAAGAAAATTCATTTTCTAAATTGTTGTATGCATTAGTCTAGAATTGTTTTTTTTTTTTTTTTTTTTTTTCTTTTTTTCACCAATGTTTCAGTGGTGGGGGAGTGAAAAAAAAGAGGAAAAAACGTGCCTGTATTCCAGGCCCTTTTTTGTTTGTTTTTTTGTTTTTGTTTGCAAGGATGAATTCATTTCCCCAAAAAAAAAAAAAAATTGTAGCATTTGAATTTTTGTATTTCATTAAGCCTTTAACAATGATGACGATAATAATGATAATAGTAATAATACAGTATTCATTGCCAAGTTGCACCAGTGCATTTGCGACAAAAAAATTGTTTACTGTGCTGAATGTGCAAAGTGCGAACTCCAAGGGAAATCATCTATAATTAACTTTACACATTTCTATTGCAGTGTAACCTTTCTACTGATGCCAACATTAACTTCACTACACATACACACAAACAGGCACATATAAAGACATATGCACACAACTCAATGTTAGTGATGCTTAAGGTCTCAGCCTTTTCTTAAAAAAAGAAATAAATTATTCTTTGCTTCCAAAGCCGTAAATTTCACCATTTTAATTCGCTAATCTATATATTCCTGGTGAGCAATACATGTTTTGTTGCAACTTGTAGAAGTGGGGAAAACCTTGTGTTGCAATTTGGCGGTGTGATGAGTGAGTTGAAAGTAAGTTTCATTGGAAAATTGTGCAATGTGGCAAATAAAGCAAGTTTCCGATGTGTAACTTGACAGTAGCCACTGTATTGATAATTATAGCAATAACAATATTTAGCACATTTTCAAGATGTAAAAAGCGTGCTCAATGCCTTGAGTCCTGAATTGCAGGTGAGTTGGAGTTGGAACTGCGCCTTGAGACCATCAAGCTTCTCCTTCAGCATTACGAGGTTCTACTTTGGTGTATATCTGAGTCTTTGCTGCCAGAAGTTGAAGAAGATAGCACTATGGCTGGTCGACAGTTTGCTTATCCTGTCAGTGAACTGTTTGATGCCTATCAGAAACGGCGATTGGAAATGGCCAAGCTGGAGGGGTAAGTAATGGAGATGCAGTGGTACTTATTCTAAAAAGAAGAATGTCTTGATTCTTTTCTTTTTTTTTTTTTTTTCAGTCAGAGAAAAATTGTTTATGATTAAGTAATACGTTTTTAAAATTAAATGATGATGTGAATCAAGTAGTCTGATAATCATCTCATTTGTCTGGATCAATTGTGATTGCCGCTCATGGTTTCTTTTCAACATGTCTTCAATGCTTAATTCAACCCTATGTATGAAATACAGATTTGAAATGACAATAAATTTTCAAGAGTTCGTTGAACAAATCTGAGGAAAATTAATGGGGCAGCCGATTGACTGGAAGAAAAAGCTGCCAATCATCATGTGTAATCAAACTCAAAACTGTGCACTTTGATGGACAAAAACCTTATTGACAACTGAGGTCCGGTGTATTCAAGAACAAGTGTATAAGAGTGGATTATTACCATTTATCATTATTGGACTGATATTCTTAGGGACCCTTATGAAAGCCCAATACAGGGTTCCCAGAGGGTCGGGAATTCGGGAAAAGTCGGGAAAATGTCGGGAAATTTATATGGTCGGGAAAAAGTGGT